>JAHZNA010000858.1:0-41824 GCA_027743935.1 Sinodicranocentrus sp. ZH6 | reverse complement strand
GCACCTGGAGGTCGAAGGAAACGATCCGTTTCAGAGACTTCTGAGGAATCACATGGGCAGAAGAGTGAAAGGATATTTATGGAAATCCTACCTCATTTGACACCTGTAGCTCACGCAAGGGACGGCGTTCTTCCACTGGAATGTACACTTCGAGGAGTGTGCATGACCAACAGGCTGCTTGTCGACGAACTTGGGTACGATGGAAGAGCTGCCGGAGCACGAATGTCAAGCGCCATCGTCAAGCTTCTAGATAAGGTAATTCCTCCATCACAAGCCTCATCCAAATCACCCAAGGGGAAACCGGAGCTGAAAAAGAAACTAGAGTCTGCAGCACTGCGCGGAAGAAACAAGAAAAATTGCGACAAAATATACCCCATTTGTGGTGCTCTTCAGGGGCAGGCAGCACCTAGCCTACCATTCATAATCAGAATGCAAGACCTTCCCGAATTGATATCAAAAGTGAATAAGTTGTCTGAATTTGGAGCTCCCACAAATCTATAGCTGAGCTATCTGATTTTACAATTTATTAATTTATACTAATCTAAATTATTTGAAAGACAAACTGACACTTTTCTCTCGACATAACGGTTAGACTGACTAACAATACTCTACAATATAAGCATCTTCACATACACTGACTGGTCAAAACTATGTACAAAATATATGGACTGTATTGTATGCACATCTTCATTGCTATTATGACTTTAAGAAGGACGTCGACTTTTTCTCTCACAGCGATCAATCAAACATCAGCGAATACGTCGCTATTTTAGCATTTTTTCTACTGACTGCTGACATAGATATTTTTTCCTTTACTGACTTACAAAAACTGACGTGATTGACTGCACAGAGGACACTGTAAATTTGTAATTTTATGGATGATATCGACGCATTTGACAGGCTACAACTGTTGGCCTAAAAGGACAGTATGACTCGTGACTCTCGTTAATAAATTATTATCACAGTTGATCCATTATTGAAGTGGCATATTATCATAATCTTCTTGTCCTTTTGCACATATTTTATATGCATATATGTATTCTCAACAAAAAAAGACAACTTGAACTTGCTAGAATATTTTTTTTTGCTAGAAAGATTTCTTTTTATTTCCTTTACATCAGCGAACATTGTCATAATCCCGTATGACTTATACAGAAAAACCGCATAACTTACATCATTTTAACTTGTAAAGAAAAGTAAGAAAAAAGCTCTGGTATAAAAACGGTGGCACTACATACTACAAAACATAATATATGGCACGCAAAAGTACAAGACAACAGAAGGATTGCACTAATTAAGTAAAAAAAGCTCTGGTATAAAAACGGTGGCACTACATACTACAAAACATAATATATGGCACGCAAAAGTACAAGACAACAGAAGGATTGCACTAATTAAGATTGTACTGTACAAATCACTGGACAAGCACGGTATACATAATATAGTATATACTATAACAAATTTTGGAGAGAGAATGTACACATGGAGAGAAAAGAGGAAGTCACACCTGCTGAGCAATAAATTATTTTACACAGGGATAAAGAGGGATAAAGAAAAGAGTGAAAATCAGACTTTTGGGAAAATATGGAATCAGGGGAAGTTGTGCTTTAATAGGCATAGGAAACGAGTGGTGATCCGAAGGAAGTGGAGACTACAGCTTGGGAAGCAACTTTGGCGTAAACTGGAGAAATAGCCTTCTGGATGAGGGGTTGAGCATAAGCAACTGGGGCGGCCCTAACGATTGGTTGAGCATAAGCGACTGGAGCAGCCCTAACGATTGGTTGGGCATAAGCGACTGGAGCAGCCCTAACGATTGGTTGGGCATAAGCGACTGGAGCAGCCCTAACGATGGGTTGGGCATAAGCGACAGGGGCTACAGTCTTGGCAACANCGATTGGTTGGGCATAAGCAACTGGAGCAGCCCTAACGATGGGTTGGGCATAAGCGACAGGGGCTACAGTCTTGGCAACAACTTGAGTGGCGGCTGGGGTACGGTCAACGACAGCGTTAAATCCATTGATGGCGTCAGCGGTGTAAGTAACAGTGCGGATGGAACCATCTGGCTCAACAAGAGAGTATTGGCCTTGGACGAGGTCTCCATTACGGGTCTCAGTGGCAGTCTTGGAGTCTCCGGTGAGGGCATCAGAGACAGAGTATCCGTAGTTGTATTCTATAAGATGAAATGTGTGATTAGGTCTTGAATTTAGCGTATGGTTTTAGACTGCACCGATAAACTTGTCAAGAAAACTTACGTGGGTTGGGGTCGAATGGCTCGGCGGCGACGGCCTTGACTAAAGGTTGAGCATAGGCAACTGGGGCAGCTCTGACGATAGGCTGGGCGTAAGCGACGGGAGCAGCGCGGACTACTTGCTGAGCGTAAGCCTGTTTAAATTCAATTAAAAAAGTTTAGTGCCTGGTTCCTAACGGATTTTCGTTGAAATTATTCTTATTAAAAAAGTTTAGTGCGTGGTTCCTAACGGATTTTCGTTTAAATTATTCAATTCAAAAAGTTTAGTGCCTGGTTCCTAATAACGGATTTTTGTTGAAATTACGGATAACTTACTGGAGCGGCTAAGGTGGAGTAGCCGACTTGAGCAACTCCAGCGGAGGCAGCTCCGAAAATGGCGAGAAGGATGGCGGCCTGTGTAATTTTTCCCAATTAATGATATTAGCAAAGTTGTAACTTTAAACTATCGAGAAAATGTTATCAAAAAATCATTTATCCACTTACCTTATACATGATGATAGGGGATGAGAAAATTTCCGAAAAATCAGATTGTTTCCAACAATGTGTTCACAAGAGAAGCTTCCAAGTGGATCTGTTGCTTACTCCATCATGCCTGACCCCTTTTATACGGATTTCATAAACTTGACAAAGCAGCAGAAATCCAAGTGGCAAATGACCGCATGGATATAGTTACTAATATTATTGGCACGTTTAACTGCGAAGCAGAGGCGAAAGCCCTTTTTTCTATGCAGGCATTCTAATTACAGGTAATATATATAACGGGAAGGTCTCCTTAATCCAAATATGCATTAACAGGCTCATTATTCAATAGAAGAGATTACACACTCCATCCATCTCATCTTATTAGTAAAAAAGAGCAATGATCATTATGATGATCATGTTAGGGAATGAATGTGTAGCAGGGCGACGCAGGGTGTAGCCCCCTCGTTCCATTGTCGACTTGTACACTCATCATCATCATTGAATAAACGGTGGTGCTCAGTTCACACACAACAATGTGTGTTCTCCTCTCGTCATTGTTGTTCAGCTATTATTAAGCTGACCAATTCTACATCGACTACCGACTGTGAGCTCCACTTGAGCATGCACAAAAAAGTGCATCTCCATTATTATGCTCTCTTGTTGCAAAAATTCAACATGTTTGTCATCATTTAATGCCTTCCATCATTAATGTGTGGAAACAGCGAAACTCTTTCAAGCCATATTTTGGCAAAGAGATCCAGTTAATCTCTTCTGGTGGTAGTGTGTCCCCTTTTTGGACTAAAAAATCGCACTTGATATCACTAATCCCACAATAAATCTAGACGAAATGGAATAATCGTCGTAGACAGACAGGTGAATCAATTAGTCATCTTGTTGCGTATGCGTAATAGTAGCTAAGAAAAGAGAAAAGTGAATGAGAGGAGGCTCGAAAGGAGATCAGGAGCTGAGCACATGGCAGAGGATGCGAGGGGTAGTAAATCGTTTACATTCCATAATCTAACAAAAGTGAGTAACATGGTCTAGCATAATAATAACAATGAAAACTAAAAAAAAATCAAGCAGAGCACGCTTTGCAGTTTCACATGAGACTCATCAATAAAAAGGAGAACAGGTTTTCCTAACTGTATCATACGTTCAATATCGAACATTTAAAAAAGTGGAAGATTTGTCTGTTATGGAGGTGGGATAGGAAAATGAAAGGTAATAGATTTAGTGGATGTTGTAAGGAAGACTACACCAATTGTTACATCCACTAGATTATTTATCCTCGTCTCTAACAATGTATAACAATTCGAGCAGAATCATTGAGAGCACAGTGTTCATTCATTGGGATTGGAACTATTGGAAGAGTGCAGTGAAAAGTTTTGGATCTGACAAGTGCAATAGGGCATAGACTGCAGACTGACTGCATCAGGGAGAGAGAAGCTTAGAAACCACAGGTAAAAATGACGACGAGGTTGCTTTTCAAGAAAGGAATTGTCGTCGATGTCATATCATATCATGATCTTAGTTGACACTTTTGGTTTGACAGAAGCGAGCAATGTGAGCAGCGCGTAGTAACTGTATTCTCTCGCAATTTCTTCTTTTGATTTATGATTTCTTGGCAGATTGGATTATGCAACAAGTGCTCCCAAAACTAGTCTGCTGCTCCTTTTGCATTATTGAAATTCCTCACATTTGCATTCTTCACAAGGTTCGCAGAAACGAATTTGTCGTTGTGGTGGTCAACGGTGAATAAAAATCAAGATCAATATCAACATCAACAAGGTCAATATATTTAATTTATGCATTCCGATCTCACCAAACAAGCACCTCATCCAATTACCGCCCAATCAACATGATAACCATCTGAATTGTCAATTGTACCATTCGACACTAGCAAAGACTCAAAACTCCTATAAATAAAAATAATAATCCTAGCGGAAGAATTCGAGTTGAGTCTGGAGCAAGGGCACAATGACAAGGCACATGCCCTGATTTAAACTAAATTCTGACACATGAACAGAGAACAACACTTGTTGCCTTCCACAACCACCGCAATATTTCAAATGGAGTAGTGATAAATATGACATTGAAGGAAAGAGATGTAACGAGGAGCAAAACGGATTCGACAGCTAAAACAAATGTGTTATGGAAATGAGCAATTACTGTCTCTCTGTCGTGGGTTTTATTAGATTTGCATGGGATGATGAGGCTAAAAAACGTAGGTGCCGGCGGAGGTCCTTTTTTCTTCGCCCTTTTGTCTCTTAATGAATACAAGTTTTAGTACAAGCAAACGATTGACCATACAACATTCCGATTATGCAATGAATAATGGATGCAATAATGGAGATCCATTTTGGAAAGAAAAGAACTCTCACAGTGCAACACAGGATGAGAAGGAAGGACATGATAGACCACTGACTATTACAAACGCAACAATTCAATTTCTTCGATATTGTAATGAATAATGAGATGCAGGACAAGATTGCACCGTCACAAAGAGATAAAAACCCAACCAAAGAAAACAGACTCGAGGGCTCTGTCTTTCTTCGAATTTCAAAGACGGGAGAGAGACATCGAAATATAGAGTGCGAACAATTTGCGCATACTAAAGGACAACAATATCATCATCAAAGACACTGCAGCCTGTAACCTTACACATTTGACATGTACAGTCGTCATCATTTCACAACTCTGAGCATCACAAGTCACAAAGCCACACCTGATTGCCCAATCATTTTTTTGTCCACTTGGATTATCAGAGATGAAATTCAATGTGACCTTTTTACACGGCTTTTCCAAAAAAATATGGCTTCTATTTTTTCTCTCAATTCCATTCAGTGTATCATCATCACCTTGTGCATCATCCATTTTGCAGAAATTCGCCAACAAATTTTGTGAAAAATTCATCATGGCGTGGCTGGCGCGCCACCATGGTGGTCAATCAATGACTGATATATATTATGATACATGACAGTGCCGATATTTTTATCTTATCTAAAGCAACATGCCGGGGTGATGTATACGATTACCTATGTGTGTGCTACATTATGTAACACTTTGTTTTTTTGACAGCTTCATTTGTTACACTTTTTATGCTAATTCCGCTTTAGGTATTTAGCTAATTTGAATATCTCAGCAGAAAATGCAGACACACGGTGTGTAACATATATGCTTCATAAAAAAGAAACTCTGGAGGAAGGACTTCCTCTTTGAGTAACGAACAATATGACTATATATGCCATACAAAAATTATTATGTGCGATCAATAAAAAAGGGATCAGGTTTGACACTACCAACCTCGATCTCACTCCGCCCATTTTGCTCTTTTTTACAGCTCACAAAAATCAATGCAAGCAAGTACTTATGCATGCAAAAAGTTTTTGTTTGATGAAGATAAATTATGATAATGTTGAATGTGTTTCTTAGCTTTGCTACATGTTTACAAGGTCAGTTTTAATTAGGTGTTTATTGGCACTGACATTGTCACAAATACTACAGGAGCATGTAATTTCCATTTTTAATTCTGACCAGCATTGATTGTGCATTTACTTTTTAGCAAAATCACGCAACTGGTGCGAGTAGAGAACAATTAAATAGCACAGAGCATAGCAATCCGAACAAATTAGCCGCTGTAGAACGAAATATTAGAAAAACGATTATTCGTATTTCTTATCCACTTGACTAGCGAGCGGCAATAAGTACCAAATGGAATGCTTCAATCATATCTTTAACTGTTCGGTAGGAAAGTACATGAACAATTTAGATGCCAATATTTCAACTCCGGAAATGCAGACTATCTGTCTATGGAAGTGATTATTATGCCGTTTTTTATTTCATGAACTGCATTGACGAGAAGTTATAGTTAATAAGCGTTATCGAATTTGAGTTCCAAGTTACAATGACGCCATATTGAGTAAAATATAATAGCTTGACGAACATATACAAAATGACCAATTTGATTTGTCGAGATTTAGTTGAGTAAATTAAGTAGGTGATTACATATATTCACTTTCGTAAATATTGATGAGAATGTTGCTGTATGCATGCATGTAGCATGCAGTATTGTCCATGAGCGAAAATAGGGATATTAATATTGTTTATTATGCATATAGGCCATATTCCAGTTCGATCTATAAAAAAGTAATTACATTGCTCTAATTGTGACCGCCTTGTTTAAATATGCTAATTTCATTAATTCCTAAAAGTGTCCGTAGTGACTCCAAGATCAAGTTTGAAACTTGACACTGAGCATGTTTATACCGCATCCTCAAATTGAATTTTTGACCACCTCAGGATTTTACTATGCATATTACATAATGAAAACAGGATCGCATTACAACTTTACAACTGCTTGTATGGTTTCTTTCTGTGGATGGTTATCGTTATCATAAATGTTATTTTACTCCTATGAATTAAGTTGTTCCTAAAAGTATTTGCTCCAAATTATGATAATATTGCATTTGATTATCAACTTGTTGCATCCGTTGCATCATCCACATTAAAAATGAGATCAAAGTCTGTGGTTTTAAAAATGACCCTGATTTCATTAATTGCACCTGCTTGTATACATATTTAGCAAAGCTGTTTACATAAATAAAATCATATATTTTAATAACAGTCCAAAATTAAGGAGCACGAGAGTTATTTGCATGCACCAAACGCATGCATGCGTGACGCGTTACGTTCTTGCCTGTGTGCCTGATTGTCATCCATATTACACTGTTTAGCATCTTATGACGTGTCATTATTGATTTCAAGTGGCATTCGCCCCTCCAAATGACCACCAACACTACTTCATGAAACGAAATCATTGCATATTAATGAAAGGAGTGGGAAAAAATCACAAGAAAGAAAGGAGAGGCAGAGGGGGCGACGGAGAATGAATCGAGTGACAAAGCAAATAGCAAAAATAATTGTGAGTGATGATTGATGCTACTATTACCATTCACTATACTTATTTATCCATTTCAAATCAGTGCATTGGCATAATTCATCGAGAAAAAGGCAGCAGCAAACTTGTCAAAGAGCGTGCGAATCAATAAAGTGCAAGGAACACAAAATGAATCGCTTCACTACTATCAACTACTGCACGAGATGATGTCCACCGTAAGAAATGATAAAGGGAGCGTGCTGCGGTTGAAGAAGGAACAGCTTCAAACAAGTCATGATCTTCACGCCGCCGTTCCTTGTTTACACGGATGCCCAATGAACTTTTATTAGCTGACATTTTTAAACACGAACACTTGGCAAATACCCATCATGTAGCAGGAGTAATTTATTGTTTATACATAGTCGTATGAGTGGTATCATCTAATAACATATATTTACAAAATTACAATTGACAAGGGAATGACTCATTTCATTTCACACCCTAAAACATACATGCTACTTGATGCTACGCAAAGTGTAGGCTGAACATTAAACGGAAAATATGCAGGGAAAAAAATTCCAACAAAAATGGTTAAATTTCTAATGTGAACTTCTTTGTCACGTGTGTATGTTACCGTTATTACCACCACGACTTCAGGGATTCTGTTCCTGGTTTGCATAACTGCTGGGATTTACGAATTTGAATAACCCAATTCATGGCAGAAATATAACACGTGTTAGAGTGAGTACAAATTGATTTTACACGACATGGTAATGTCCTACGTAGGTATGTAAACTATACTTTTCTCTTCTCCACCACTGCATTGAATCCATTTTTGGCATCAGCGTAGTAACGAACAGTTCGGACCACGCCGTCAGGTTGCAAAACACTATACTGGCCACGAACAGTGTCCCCCTGTCGTGTCTCCTTTAAAAACAGGAAGATAAAAAAACGTTAATTAAATACTTGATAATCGCCCTGCTAATGAGTTGCTTCAGGCCCTGATCAAGATTTGGCGATTGATATAGCCTACGTACGGCCTTTTATGCTCACAATGAGTGTGACTGCCACTTACTTTCAGGCTAATTGATTATAGTCATTCTGCAGCAAAAAATGTTCTGCAAGATATTATTTTATTATGCTTTCAACTGGGGGGTCTATGTAGTACTTTATAAGAACTGTGGTAAAATTGTACAAGTATTGACCAATCCATTCTGATCCTTTATTAATCTCATTAATCATATTTATTATTGCAATTTACGAAAATACATTACGAACATTCTAAAATATGGTATTCAAATTACATGAATGCAAAAACTTTTCAAATCCAAAAAAATAAATGACTTGAATGAAATGCGGTACAATTTTACAAAAAAGTAGTAAAAGTGGACTATCTAATCTAGGCGTAATATGGTGAGGATGGATGTGGATGATGATGACTGTACGGACTTACCTCAGCACTCTTGTAATCGTGATGTAACGGGCTGTGCACAACATACGAATACGAATAAGAAGGTTCGTGTCTGGGGTGATGTGGTGGTGGGGTGTGTACTGGAACTACAGACTTCAACACCACTTTCGGGGCTGGCGTAGGGTGGTAATGGTGATAGGATGGAGGAGGAGGTGGTGGTGGTGGCCTGTAGTGGTTGTAAGATGGATAGCTGTGAGGATAATGAGACGGATAACCATAGTGTGAATGAGGGTAGTGTGGATAATGAGGTGGAGGAGGTGGAGTTGTTGTTGTAGTTGGACTAGGCAAAATGATTTTCACTGCAGCAGCTCCACCGTTTCCTTGATTCTGTTGGGATTGAGAGGATGAGCCACCTCGATGAGGATTTCTGCCGCGACTAGAACCGCCACCGTTATTATTCCCACCATTTCCAGAACCTCCTTGTTGAATGAGCTTTATAAGAGTATTTGCTGCGGATGATGAAGATGATGATGACGAGCTCCCTCTGGAACCTCCAGATTGGCTTTGACGGTAGCGATTAGACTGCTGGGACTGCCCACCCTGACCTTGCTCACCTCCTTGCGAAACAATTATGTAAACGGGTTGTTGTTGTTGTTGTTGCTGCTGCTGTTGTTGCTGTTGCGACCCAGAGTTGGATTCCTCTCTAGGGTAGTAAGGAGGTGGATACGAAGACTCTTCATTTTCGGAAGAGTCGTCATCCTGATTTTGCTGCAAAGGGATAATTGCCACAATCGTCTTCTGAGTAGAGTTCGCATCTGAATCTTGAGATTGTTGGGGTGGTGGAGGAGGGTAACTTGGATAGTAATGCGATGATGGAGGTGCACTTGTACTCGAAGGGTAGTAACCGTGATGTGGTGGTCCAACTGATGAGACAACACTGACCAGATTTGAAACTACTGCTACGCTGGATAGCAGCAGCCACCCGTGCGAAATGCCCATTTTGAAGTAAATCTAACTGATTAGATTGGTGATTGATTAGATTTATATTTCTCGTTATATTATTGTTCATTTATAAAACTTGTACTCATTTACTTACCTGCTGACTTTATTTAGCCACAAGAACACTGTAAATCCCACAAAGTGAATCCGAAAGAAATTTCAAATTCGGATGAATTGAACAAGTTGCTCCAAAGCCTCAAAATGTAAATGTTTCTTAGAAGAAATGCTCAGATGGAATGATGTGTAAAGTCAGAACGAATTTTATTTATATAGCTCGGATTAAAAATATGCAAATAAAAGTGGATGCCTCAAAAGTTGATCCTATCTCTTCAAATGGAATCGTCAGTAAAGTGATACGGACTTAAGCCCATTGTGGAAAACTTAAATGAACTAATTTCTTTCTTTAGGTGATCCTGATCCGACGTCAAAATCTTCTGATGACATAACTGCACGATTAGATTTGTCGAACATGATAACAAGTGTTCACGGCGTATTTGCTAAAGAAGGATTCTCGGCTCAAAAACGCACAGTTTTACACTGTTCCGTCATATCATGTCAAGTCGGAGTTTTGCACAGACAATGCCATTTCAAATCGATATTATTCGAGCAGCTCGTGACAAACTGTGACTGCGTTTCGCTTTCTTTTGTTTCCGCTCAATTCTTCAAAACTGCGATATTATGCCATTCGCCTATTCAAGTCCATTTTACTCATTCTTTATTAATTGCCTCATATTTATGCTCAACTCAAATGATGATAATTTTAAGTGGACCAAAAACTACCAAACAATGACATGCAATTAAGAATCAAAATATTTTGTGTTTTTCATTGTTCCAATAGGGTCCGCCGAAATGCAATGATTCGAAGAATTAATTAGGTAAACTGGGCTTGTATTTTAAAAATACAGCCTACTTTCAACTAATTTATCGAATTTAAACAATCTTTATTTCACATCATCAACATTTTTATTCCAATAACATACAATCAGAATCCGTTTTAGCTCCGCATAATAATTTTATTATAGGGTGTCTTAAAGAACAAAAAAGTATATTATTTCGACGACAATATCAAATGTAACTTATCATAATATAGCTAAATAACACCTTAACTTTAATTAACGTTACTTGCATCCTTACTTACACTGATTCATCTATCCACTAACAATATAAGATTTCATGTACCGTGCGCCGAGTCATTCATTTCGAATGCGACATTCTCCCGAGAGTCTCCTCCTGTTAATTTAAATATATATTTTATGATCACGCAACTTCTGGGAAAATTGACTCAAGGGGAAGGCTTGGGTTTTCTGTAGCCATTGCCACAAACTTTTTCGGACTTCTTCTTCCTGAGGACGTTTGTGAGGATAAGAGTCTGGGTCGAGGAGATTTGGAAACATGAATTGTGCCATGTTTAAGTCCGTGCAGTTGTCTTCGTTCCTGAGAGGTGTTTGCCTCCGTTGTGGACGTTGAACTCTGTGAAACACTCACCCTTGGTTGAGCACCACCATTACTTCCTCCAGCTCCAACGAGCCTTCTGTTTGGTCGTAGCCGAGGTGATTTCAGCAATCCTTGCTTTATCGGCAACGGTCCTGCTCGCATTGGGAGAGCAACTGGGGCGTCGGGAAAAGGTGAAGTGGATGCGGTGGTCGTGCTACTAGTAGATGTCGTGCTGGTCACTGTTGTTCTCTCCGAATCATCCTCTTCATCTTCATTCTGTTCTTCATCCTCCTTCTGCAAATTTATGCTCCCTTTTGGAGTGGTGTTCAAATTTTTACGAGCTAGCTGCGTGGGTGACACGCTGGATGTTGACAAGTAGCGCAACTGCTGAATACGAAGTTTCTTTGGAGGCTCCTCTTTTTCCTCATTTTCATCCTCGTCGTATTCTGGGTTATTCTGTGGCTCATCCTCCTCTTCAGCGTCGTCCTGAATAGGACGAGGTCGTTGCCTTACCTCTTCCCTGCTTCGCTGTCTTCCATTTTGAATCCTTGGCTGTTGCTCTACTTGCTCATCCTCATGGAATGCTTGCACGCGTTGCTTTCTCAGATTCCCTGGTGGTCGGTAAGGAACTGCAGGACGAGGGATTCCCAATACAGAACGCGCTTCATCGGAAGTCACTTCCACAGACTTGTTTCGGTGATACCCTTGACCAATTCGGGGAGGTCTATTGGTCAAAAAATGAGGTTGTAGCTGTGGCACTGGGGATGTAGATGGTTGTTGCTCGTCATTCGCATATTCGCTATTATCCTCGTCCCCTTCATTTCTGTTCTCTTCGTTGTAGTAATCTAACTCATTTCGGGACTTGGGTCCTTGTTGTCGGTGATGAACTACTTCCCTTTTGGAACCACTTGTTTCCTCTTCCACCAACTCAGAAGAGGTTTGTCTCAAACGAAGTCTCTGTGCTTGAGGTGGTGGTTGGGCGCTTTGTTGCTCCTCGTCATTTTTTTGTTGGGCAAACAATGGTTTTCTTGGTCGTTTGTTAACTTGTCTCCCTTCTGACTGATCAGATTCAGATTGGGCTTCAGATGAGCCAAACACCTTTTGGCGTCTTTCCTGCAGCGCCTTGAGCCGATCAGATGCTGAGCCAGGTGGGATCCTTCTTGCAGGCTTTCTATTCGCAATCACATCCTTTGGAGATAATCGAATCGAGTCCGGAAGCGCGTCTCCAGAATCCCCATCTACAGAAGATTGCTGAGGTTTCCTCCTAGTCACCACTTTTTTCGGCGCTGGAGGTTTGAAAGTTGGCCTAGCTGCTGGAGGTGAAAATCGACTTGGCGGCGCCCTCTCTTCATCATCCCCACGGACACTTTGGGTAGGTGTGGATACTGTAGTAGAACCGAGGGACTCTTCTCTGTAGCGACTGCTGAACCTGCCCGGAGCGTCAGTTGGTTTACGATCAACTTGAGCTGAGGATTGTGTCACAACTTCAGATGAGGCACCACGTTGATTCTGAACATTCAATTGGCCAGCTGGTACGGGCCTTAATCGTGGTCTTAGCTTTCTCACAGGTTTCACAAATTTTTGAGTGGGTTCATCCGACTGAGCATCTTCAGGCTCCTGAGACCTCTCTGAAGTGTTAGAGGCGTCAGGAACGTTTTGATTCAGTTTTCCAGGTCTGGGCCGAGGTCGGCGGGATCTGGGGGTGACAGAAACTGATGTGGTCGTGTCGACATTGTTTCTAGCTTCTTCACCATTAGGTGAACCTTGTTCCGGGTGGATAGATACAGTTTCGGTGAACGGATCTGGAGGCAAAGCTGTAGTTTGCTGTCGTCTTTGACCCGGGCGAACTTTACGCCGTCTCGGTAGCACTGACTGTCCATCCCCATTCTTTTCGTTGGAATTTTGTTGACCACGAACAAATTGGGACCCAGGACGAATTCGTTTCGGTTCATCAAGCCCCTTTGACCTGTCGTCTTGATAGGGTCTCAACGTCACAGTTTCCACAATGTCCAAACTATTTTCTTGCTGTGGTCTGGCAGTGGGAGCAGGTCGAAGCCTATTTGATGAGGGGTTGATCCTTGAAGGAGGTCCGTGATCGGGATTCCTCTGTTTGGAGCGAAGGTGCTTCTGAGGGCTTCCAAAGCTTGGTTTGGTTGTAGCTAAAATCACCTTGCCGTCGAGGACTCCTGGAACCTTGTCGAATACCGAGTTGATGGGCATGTTAGGCACTGGGCTGCCATACACATGACTTGAAGTTATTCGCTGTCCTGCGTACAAACCACCTTCTTTACTTAGCATTTTTCCTGTCGTGTACAACGGCTTTCCTGTTGTGCGGGGGGATGTAGGCGTGTCAGCAGTAGTTGTCTCCCTAAATCGGTTTACTTTCCCTGGTCTCTGCCTTCCAAGAGGAGGTCTTTCTTGAGATATAATATTGTTGACTGGCGTGGGTCTTTGTCTTTGCGGAGGGGCTGCAGATGTTGTTGTAAATTCTTGGGATGTCTCCTTCTTATTAGGGAATGGAGGGAATTTTGAAAAACTCTTTTGAGGCTCTTGTGAAGGCACTGGAGCTAGTATCTGAGGAGGAGCTGGACTTTGCTGGTACTGCTGTTGTGGAGGATTGTCATAATCTTCGACATATTCTTGACTTGGATACTCCACATAGGTGGGTGCTGGTGTAGTGGTTGTAGACGTGGTTGATGTCGTCGTCGTCGTGCTGGTCGTTGTCAACCTGTAATTTGGACGAATTCTTTGTCGCTGTGACACTATCCGACCTCTCGGTGGAATTTCTACTGGGGTGGATGGTGACGTAGATGTTGTCGTTGTCCGTGCCGGAGGCTGTCTCAGCGTATTTCCTCTGACACGGGTTGCTGGAGGTTGGTTAATCACGTTGTCTTCTGGATCTTCCTCCTCCTCACGGATGACAAGAGGTGGTCTAGTTCGTACTTGAGGTTGACTTGGGGTTATTCTGAAAAAATCGTAAGACATTAGAGTTAATTGTAGGCCCATGCTTCAAAAATACTAAAACTTAAACGAAAGACCACCATTGACCATTATCATAATCACAATACTACTCCAACATAATGCAACAAAAACTATTCAAAACTGGCAAACCATCTTCAAAATCAATATAAACCTAGTAGTCATGAAAAATGAAAGCTAGATAAAATACATTCAACCTTAATCCATGGATGTTAAAGTGTAATGTTAATCCCAGTTACCTCCACCAGTTCCACCTCATTGAAATATTATCAACCAGGTTATAAGGTATTACGTATTACTAGAGCTACATTACAACAGTTTTTTAAGAACACGGGGAATTTAGCAGTGCATTACTAGTACAACCGAATCAGTGTCTTGAAACTTTACTTGTCATTTGACAATGTGCAATATTGACTGTTAACTTGGAAGTTCCAAGTCACTGATTCAGCAGTAAACAAACAGTACCAAAAAGCCGAATTTTTGCTGTGGAACGGTAGGAGTTTAATTTTTTTGGAACAAATAAAATCATTTGTACACAAACTTCAGCAATCAACAGAGGGTTGGCCTTACATGATTCGTGTTATTAACTTCCACCAGTACCACACCATTCTAAGATTAAAATACGTTCTTATACCGTTTAAAACACGGGAAATCTAGCAGTGCAAATTTAGGTTATCTTGGCATGGTTGGTTTACTGCCGAATAAATATTTTAAAGCTTTTTGTAATATGACAACAGGCAACTTGGAAGTTGGAACGTTGCAAGTCACTGATTCGGCAGTAAACCATGTACCAAAAAACCGAATGCGAGATTCCCCATGTTTTAAATTTATAAACCATATTTTAATAATGATATGATCCTGATGGGAGTAAATTAATATCAAGAACCAAGAAAGATTGACCGTCTGTTGCGTGCATGCGTAGTGCGTATGTAATTGTTTGATTCCAAAAAATAATTCAGAAGGGCGAGCAGTCCACCGGCGGAGAATTTTTGTGGAACAAATTTCTTGGGGTTCATTAAAGATAAATTATGCTAATATTATGTTATATACATAATTAATTAATTAATCCATCACGAGTGTGCCAAGAAAAGAATTTTTCATTAACAATTCACCGTGATTCCGTTTTCATTTTTTAATTAATTAATCATATTTAAGCGGTATTTAATTAACTAATACTAGTTTTAGTAAGAAAATACGTATATTTGCGTGTAAAAATAAATAGGTTTTAATCAAGTAATAATAACCTTTGTGGAACCCTTTGTGGCACTTCCTCCCTCACCCTCGTCACCGGATTGTCCCTACCACGTTGCTGAATAGGATCGCCTCGAGTTCTTGTCCCATCATCTCGAACAGGAGTTACTTGGCTTGGGTTTGCCGCACCATTATGGAAAGGAAAGTTTAGCGGTAAAATGATATCTTCCTTTGGGATTCTATTTTTCGGGATGATAGTATTTACAGGTCTTAATTTGGAAGGATTATTATAGCCCTGCTCAAATCCAGAAGGTCCACTCAGGGCATTATTCTGCGGGGACTCATCTTCTTCTTCTTCCTCCTCCTGCAAAAGGTTGACCACCTGGTCAAAGTGATTCCTAGTCTGGCCCTGTTGATTCGATGGGATTTCATTGTTTGCCTCAAATGGACGCCTGTCCAATCCAGCAGGGAAATAAGGAAGTGGTGATGGCGAAGCTTGTCTTCCTTGTTGTTGCAACTGCTGTTGTGGGAATATTGCTTCTCTTTGAAATTGTGGCGCAATGCCTTGTGGGGGCTGAGGGGGGGCTAATGTGGTTGTAGTACTCACAGGTCTTCTAGTTCGGGGATCATTTTCAGATATTACGGGCACATGAGGGGAAGGGGATGGTCGACTGTAGTCTCTGCCAGTATTTACTCTTGTGAGAAAAGGAGCTATCGCATTACTCTGGTCAGGAGGAGGCTTTCTCTCTGAGCTAGGCACGATTTCCACATTAGGTCTCGGTGTTGGTGTCCCCGGTGGTCGGATGATGCCATGATCGCGGAAAAAGTTGTCTCTTCCAGGATCTTGTTGAATGTATTCGTCCTTTTGTGAGCTAAAGAACAAGGAATTTTGTGTTGTTGTCGATGGATTTGGAGGGGGTGGTGCAGTGGTAGAGTAGAGATGAGGTGGATTATGATACTGCGGCGGTTGATGATGGAATGGATTTGCTGAGGAAACAATGCTGGGCTCCCTTGACCTCAGGGGTGCTGTGGTAGTTGACGTCGCTGGTGTAATTCGATTGTTGTTGATCTGATTTTGAGGAATTCGCTGAGCGCCACGACCACCGTCAGGAAAGTCATCATCCCCCTCGTCGTAGTCCACCTCATCATACACATACACGAATGGATCCTGCTGTTGATTTTTGGAGAGCCTGACAGGAGCTCTGGAACGACTATCATGACTACTGCTGGTTCTTGTGTTTGGAATATTTTTCTTATCCGTTGCTGCACTCTGCGGAACACGAGCAGAGTTTGGCGCCGAGCCAGGAGCGGCTTGCCCATGGCTTTGTTGTAAACTTATATCAATCTGCGATGGTCGAAACTGATCCCTTGTACTGGGCGAACTCTGCTGCTCAAACGTAATCTTTCCGGAAGCAGAGTTTCCTCCAAGATGAAATCCTGCAGGTGGCTCGAATCTCGTTTGAGACAAATGTTGATTGTGTCCAAAAATGGAAGACCTTGATGGTGCAGGGGTGGGTTGCTCTTGGTAGAATGAAGGGAACACGAGGGGAGCTGTTCGAGTGTCTTGGTGTACACCTCTCCCTCTCTGATTATTTGCCAGCGGGGTGGGTAAAGTGAACGGATCATTTTGCCTATGGAACCTAGGATTGTCTGGTCCAGACAACGGACCATGATAACCCCTCAAGTCGTACAAAGTCTGTGCAGCAACTGCCAAGTCGGATTGGCTATTTTGGGGTCGTGGACGTGGTGGACCTTTCGGGGGTGGGGGTCCTCTACCAAATATTGACCTTCCTGGAGGACCTCCCCTTCGATGATGTGGCAACAATGGAGGTCCTCGATGTGGACCTGGAGGACCTCTTCCTGGATATCCTCCATGAACAAGGCATGTCCAGTAGAATAATAATAATATCAATATCAGTCCTTTACCTGGAAAAGCAAATGAAAAATAAAATAAATAACAGATCTTTCAAGATTCTATAGTTGTGATAAGAATGCGCCCAAGTATTTTCCCTTGTATCTTTTTCAAGGGACAAGGCCTTGACTGAACACTAAGCGCTTTTTAAATGTAGTTCAACAGAGTTAAGGAGCGTGACGAAAAATGTGACAAAGAGAAATGATTTGCATTGAATGAACGGATCACGATCTGTGCACAGAGGCAGTTGGTAGCTGCACCATTAAATCCTCCGTCACAGTCACAGTTGTAGTCATGGCCCAGCATCATCATCCCTTTCAAATCTTGTTCCTACTCAAGGACCATTTACTCCAATTTATTTCCCTCATTCAACATGAAAGTAGACGAATAAATATTACAGCGAAAGGAACGTCAAAAATGTCTGTTGGTTCGTGTGCTCATCAATGTGCAGAGAGTTGCGGATGGATGAGGACCGCAGCTACCAGTCGTCAGTGTCCATCCGCTCGTGGCCATCTCATTAAGAACACGTCATGATTTAATTCCGTCGAATCCACCACCAAAACCAACAAGCAAGATCAAATACATTAAAACGCAAAGGACATTCACACGGCAATAATCCAACGCATCTTTCGTGAAATGCAAAAAAAAAGTAGAAACCACATATCATCCTTGAATCTCCTCAACTGACCATATCAAATTGTGAGGAAGAGGAAAGGGAAATTTTTTGTAATGAAATCGAAACCAAAGCGAAAATTCAACAGCAGCTGTGCAAATAACTGCGAGTATGAAAGGACGACATCTGAGAAAACTAAAAATTGTCATCTTCACTTTTTTTCTTAAAGAAAATACAAAAAGCCTTTGCAGCGGAGATTGGAAATGCATTTTTACACTTTTATAATTTGTATTTTTCTATTGACAATCGACACGTAAATATCCCCAACTAGCTTGAAAATGCAGGAGAAACTGTACCATTGTACTTCTTTTGTGTATTGTCGGTATTCAAACAAAATATTTAGGCAAACCGAAGAAACGGCGAATGAGACTGACTCTCAATGAAAGCAAATTAAATTAGCATATCGAAATTGGATTTTGCTTTTGAGTGAATGAGACAACAATTAAGTTGCGTTGGTGGTGGTGGTGGTAAGCAGCAGCACCCATCTTATTTCCGTATCCGGTGTATTATCATTAAATAAAATAATATATGAAACCATAATGTCTCTGATAGCACACTAGTCATATTATGCACACTCATTTGATCAAGATAAAGCTGGTCTGTGTGCGCTTGATAGTGAGAGCTTCCAATGAAATGACCATTTTCGTAAATTAAATTAAATTCAATCAGTTCATCCCATCAAAATAAGAAAAGAGAGAGAGAGAGATTTTCGTAATGAAGAGAGCCGACTCTCCAAATCTAATATGCATGTGTACATATTATTATTATTATTGGTATTTATATTTTTTCTTGACTCAAACATCATCCGAAAATGTTAAGTTTGAAGCAAGCATTTATTTATGACCATTTTTCATAATGTGCAGCCAAGCAAGCCGAGATGGACTCTTAATCTGGCAACACACGACTCTTGTTTGTTATGTTCACTGCGTGGTACACTAAAAAATAGAAAATTTGTTGTTTACCGAGTGTGGAGGAATGAACATGGTGAGAAGGATTATTTAAAATGTGCATTGTTGTTTTGAGGAGGTAAAATTATGTGAAAATGAGCTGTCTGCACATCCACTGCCGCTACTTGCATTGCCTTATTCCAACCCCTCCGTCTCGTTGCATGCGCTCTAAGGGTAAGTTTTCGCTTCAAAATACAAACCCTGTCTTCACACTTGATTCATTCACGGTCTCCTGCTTTTCGTCCAACTAACCTAGTCTCTGTTTGAGCTGCTCAGAGAAATTACTTATGTCTCCCGTTCCTTTATTGCGCTATATTCACACTTGAATTAGTACAATTACTCATGATCGCTAAGCAAAATCTTTATACAACCCATCCCCACATTAACAGCCAAGTATTTTGTAGAGATGCAAATCCGTCAGTGGAGGTAACAACATGCAAAAACTGGGGAAAAATTTGTACCCATAAATTAGCTTGAACGAGAGGTACTCATCGAGTACATGAGAAGTTTGAATCTGTAAAACCCTAATGTTGTTTCTAAAGGCAAATCAAGCAATAATAATTTCATTTGCCCTATCGTAATAAACTATCAAGTATCACAGGCTTAGCAGAGTAATTAGTCTTGTTCAATAGATTTTTCTTGCAACAAGACCAAGCCGTTGGTGGAGTAACAGTGGAAGCAATCATATTGAGTTTCCTTTTTAGATTTTTCAATTTCCCCTGTGAGAACTTTTTTTTCTGTACTTGTGTACGAGTGTGTACACCCTGTCTGCGTATTTTTTTTATAGCTTTGCTTATTGCTAAATGTGGAGCTGAAAAAATACATTAAATGCGCACACACACCCCATTACATCTTGCTGTGGAGGAGTCAGATGAATCTGAAAGTGATTTTTCTTCTCTTCATTAAATTACTACAACAATTACAATGATTAACATTATAAGAGATATTTTGCTCGATCAAGTGCAAAGGAGAGAAAGGTAATAAAGTATAGACTGCACTTAAAAAGTACATAGGATTTCGTTTCTTTGGTTTGGCTATATATAGCACGTGTGAAGTCGTGGAGTTTGTGTATTTCCATATGACAATCCTTTTGTCCTTTCTCTTCTTGAACAGAAAACTATTTTTCCTCTTTTGCCTTGTAATTAAAAGGTTGTCAGTAGAATAATGGATGTTGTTTGCAGAGGATGAGCTATATGATATCAATATACCGCTTAGTTGGCAGCTCACAGTCAACTATCTGCCGGTCGGTAGCCATTAAAACTATTATTTTTCTATGTGAAACAGGTCTTCTCCTACTCCCAGTGAAACTAGTACACAGACATTCATGCGGATGGAGTTCAGCATGTTGGCTAAAAGTGAGGAAAATACTTATTTTCTACAATTCATCTCGAAAGCATTTGTAATTGCTGTAGAGGATTGTAATCAGAGACTGTCGTGAAATTTTTATGTAGCTACCTACTTTTGCTTCATTTTCTGTTCATGATCACATCATCATATAGTGTTGGGATCTGATAGAAAAAAGTAGAGCAGATTTTTATCAAATTTATTGCCCGACAGTATAGGGAACAGTTCAAGTTTTACAACATCAAGGAAAAAATAAAATCTAGGATAACCTAGTAGCAAGTCTAACTAGCCTTGCATAGATAACAAGCTGGAGTAGAATATTTTTTTTAAATGTCACACTACCTTAAAACAATACATTCATGTGAACTTCATTCATGATGAGCACTTTTAAAACAAGACTTTCCATTTCTTAAAGAAATGACGTATATTTGTAAAATGCTTACGAAACTTATGAACGTCGTTGTTGGAGGATTTCATGGCTGTGATGAATTGTTTCGCTTTTAAAACTCTACTCCATCCGTGGCACTCCATCGTGTGTTAAGTGTTAACACAGGGATTAGTAGATTAGCCACGAGAAAATACGTTTGTAGCCAAAGCATCAAATCAAATCCGCTTTAGCAAGGATTTGAACGGATGATCACTATTTATGGTGAAGAGGATATTTAGTAGATTTAGATTACATTTGAGTGCACAATTAGGACTAGGGATTACGTGATGTTGTCGCATTTCTGCAATAGTCTTGCTGCGTTTATTTTTTAAGTCTCCACCTGTCATGTTCTCTCATGCATTTTATTGCAAACAAACACACACACACACACATACATACTTTGTCAACGAAAGGGAATTGGCCTGAATTGGCTAAAGTAACAAAAGTATCCTATATAGCAGGTGTTTGTAGTGGAGAGCGCTTAAGTACAAGAAAAAAGGGAAAGGCTCTTGTTGATCCCTATATTTATCTGTAGGACAATAATACATTGTCACATAATACCTCATGTAAAATGCAATCAACAAAAATACGAGACTTGTTTTTGTAGTAGAGAGTTATGTTACGTTGTTGGGCTGTGAATGGGCGCAGAGAGAATTATATCATCAATTTATTATCACTTCTTCCACGCACTCTTATCAACACCTTCATCGTTCCGTAAGATATGCCCAGTAGCCAAACCAATTATTAGCTCCTTTTCAATTACCCTAAACGTCAGAATAACAGCTTTGAAAGAGACCTACTAACTCAATTCATTATGTTTAAAACTTAATACAAGAAAATCTCGCACGTATAAAACTGCCTTGAAAAGTCAAACACGAAAAGTGCCTTGCTTCAGGTAGGTAATGTAGGTATATACCTATAAGTATAGCCTTTCAAAGGGAAAAAAATAGAAAGCAAAATGTATGTAAACAATAAAAAACTGGGATTGCGTAACAGGGATTATTATTATTATTATTAAAATTGATTCTAATTACGGGCTATACATTCCGCTCACCGTTACATTACGTCTGTTGCGCACCACATGCATGTGCTCTCATCTGAACACTGCACAGAAAGGAGGAAAAACCACGTGGAGACCTACATCACACTCATGCTCTTGTAACAATTGATCGCCCACGCATTGGTGTGAAAAATGGACAGTCGGTCAGGTTTGTTACGACCAATTGGTAAAAATAGAGCTACTCTGTTGAATTTTAATTGACAAGCGACAACGCGCTTCCTTTGAAGCGTAGGTAGTTGATCCACGTAGGTGGCTGATTTACGCACTGTCGTAAAACGTGGTTGCAAAACCAAACAACCAACTCGAGCTCGACTACACAAATATTTCAGCATTTTTCCCGGAAGCCACCCGGAAATGCAGTTTTTAAGTACCACTTTAGCCATTCATACACACGTCTAATGGGACATTCATTTTTTTACCTACTCTCAACTCATTGCATAACAAATCGTCATCATTTTTATCCTCCTTCAGTGTCTTTTGATACGAGCCAGCCTGTGCCAACATTAATAGCACACGACATTCAAAAAGTGGAAGTAAATTAGTAAACGCCTTAAAAGGAACAAGGGAAAAATGAGCATCATTTTTATATCGTATTACTGTATCCATTGCATATCATTATGAATGGAAAGGATACACGCCTCAAAAAGATGATAGCCCAAAATGCACTTTTCGTTATGCATTCTTAGGTAAAATTAGAGTCTTGTGTGCAATATTTTATGATGTGTGTGATCATTGCAGCAAACAAACGAAAACTTCTTGATTGCAATGCAATATTTTCCCCCCTTATGATTAAACATTGTTACCAATTTACTTTTTTGCAGATTAACTCAGCTATTAATTCAACTGTCTATTATAAAGCGAAGTGACGGGCTATTTCCACTCGCGTTTCTATCAGAGACTTTGCAAAACGATGTTATGTTTTATAATAATAGTCGTGCCTACTAATTCCTACACTAAATGTAACGCAATAGGAAAAAAATAAGAAAAAATAAAACTGTTACGTGTGTAAAACAGTAGCAAACATAACTCACGCTCCGTTTCATACTCGTTATGAATTTTTCTTTGTTGAAGGAAGGGGGGAAATGTTGTGAGGAATGTGCTCTACGACCCTTATCGCACTCCTCATTCACGTCTTATTTACAATGAATATAATATTAAGTAAGTGTCGAAATACCAGCTAACGCTAGCTGATTGTTATGATGATAAGTGAACTGCTCACCCAGCCATATTGGTACAAAATATGCACGAAACACTCGAGTCTTACAAATATAAACATGGTATATTTGTAATTATGACTAGCAAAATTTAATGCAAATCAGAAATATCCGGCTAAGCAAAGTACAACAAATACTATAATAATATGCAAATGCTAAGAGGAGAGCAAAGGAAAAAATATTCCTTTTGGTGTATGCATCGAATAATCCTCGTCAACTCCTTTTCCCTGCATATTGAAATAAATTTTAATCTGCGCTGAGAAAAATAAAAGGATGCATCCACATTGTAGTGTCCTTCCGGTTCTCAATGTATTACGGAACAATAGAATATATACAGTATTTTTTACAGGTACACGCACTGCCAGCCGTACTGTAATTGAGAGAGTGACACTTGTGTCTTTGCACCGCTGGTGTCCATACTTGTCGTTGAGAATGCAACTTACTTCTATATAACGCTGTCAATTGCTTCTCTTGATGTGAAGCAAGGCATAAGGCACAACAAAAGTTGTCACTTCAATTTCGATGGCTTTTTGTTTTCGCAGAAAGAGAAAGACTTGACTTTAAATGTTTACTAAAATATATTATGCTGGCAGAGATACGTCCATAAATGATAAAGAAAAGTATGTTAAGTTTCGATATGCGTTCTTTAAGATAATTGTACCACTTGATTTTGATGATTATTGGCGCTGAGTGGTGGTGGCAGCAAGTCAACTAAGCAGCTCTAGATAAAAATGTTTATTACAGCGGGGACTAATTACCCGTTTTTTTCTTCAATTTCTGTTGTTGTGATTGCAGCACGACTGTGAGTAGTTTTTACTACAGTGCAGCTTGAGTCCTGTTTTAGGTATCTCTTTAATTGCCCATTGACAACATAGGAATTAAGAAGTGCAACGGAGCTGCGTTTAGGCAAAAAGGAATCTTGCTTGGTTGTATATTGCTATTATTATTACGGAAGAAAGTACAAGTCATTGAGAGTAGGAGTGAACAAGGGACTGTGAGCAGATTGCATTGTTATTATTGTCGTAATTACAGAGAAGAGTATAACTTTAAAGCAGAGACAGGTGAGGAGTGAGACTTGACTTAAGCCTTCCCAAGCTTATCTTGCTCTTGATAAAGAAAAAGGGAAGCTACCTATAAAAGAGAATGTGCTTTTGTACTCGGACGCGCTGACGTGTGTGCACTCTGCAATGACCAATAATGCAACAATGTGGGTTGCTCAACCACATCGTATATTCCTCATGATTTTCCTCAATTCCCTGTTGCCATTTCATTAGGTGACTATTCAAGTCTACACTTTGGTCGGTCGACGACTTCCGACTCGGACGACTTGGGTATTTCTTGTGTACTCACAAGTACATCAATAACAAGGAAAACAGAACAGAGTACTTGTGCATCTTATTGCTGCTCTCGTTTTCTGTACTTTCTGCGCAAAGGATGAACAGTTCACACGTACACCCTCGTTATCTCCCAATCATCTGACATGACATGAGGTTGAAGTTGAGAGTTAAAGCCGAGCTGAGGCTGTTGCAACGTAATCCCAACAATAACGAGCACACTCATGACGCGCTAACTCGGCTCACAACGGAAGTTGCAGTGGAAAAGCCCTTAGGTCAAATTCTTTTCTTTTTTCTAGTGTACGACGGTGGTGTACGTCTTCCCATGTTTTTATTCAGATGTACATGCTGTATGCCAAGACTGTTGCTCTGATTTTGGTTTCAGTGTATACAGGCTAATAACATGCTTCATCTATCTCCCTTCATCATCGATACTATGTAATCCTGCAAAGCCTGTGTTTACCTCGACTTTTAGCCGACTTTCAGCCTGATTAGATCATCACTTCACGCTTCGTTTCGTACTTTAAAAATAGGAAACAAATGAATCTGAAAACTTTCTTAATTGAAAGCCTTTTCGACCTTTGACCACCTTGTGGTATAATAAACTAGGTATTTGGGTATAGGTATCAACTTTTAAGTTCCGAACCTTGTCGTCGTAATTTCTTTCAACTTTCTTTCGTCTTGTTACATTTATTAACCTTGTTTCCTGTCACTGTCAACTGTAATCGTAATCCCAGCTACTTGTGGAACCGTTTACTTACGCTAGATGATGTATGTGTGAACCGAAAGTGGTTGGAGGAGAAATGTCATTGAAAAGGATGTACAGTGATAACAGTAATTGACAAATGGAAAACATTTTTTATGATAATAAATCTCAGTCAACTATAACTGCAAAGTTGCTCAAGTCAAAAATGCAGATATGATAACCTCTCTGCAATGTGCTACACAGGTATATTCCATCATCTATATCCTCCCTCTGACACGCATCTCACGCATTCATTTTGAAATTTAGAGACGCAAGGCGAGATGAGATTAATACGCCATTAAGATGCTCATAGATATCACAATTAGGTCTTTGCATTGCAAAAGTCATAAGCTGATTGATATCCCTTACTTCCTCCCCTCAGTTATAATTTCTTAGCTATAATACATCCCATAAATATTCTTCGTTTGTCTTCTCCCTCACAATTAGTGGAGTTGGTTGGATAAGAGCAACAAGGAATAATTTTCACTCATGCCAGACAGATACCTGGTCGGGAACACAAAAGGGATGCGATTAGCTGCAACAAATCACTACAAAATAGATAAAAGGGCATTGGATGGGATGCACCGCGCCGTCACAATCACAATGCAAGTTTGTAATCTACAAGGGGATCTTGGTGCCTTCGACGAAAAATACAATTCGTAACGATGTAATGGCAGTCAAGTCATCAATCCATTGTTGACCTATTGTTCTGCGGCGTGTTTACTCTTTTTTTACGCAATCCCACAAACAAAATGCACATCATCATGTCCTCACTGTGAGAGGTTGCATATCCTCCCTTGACTCCTTTGCTAAAAGGAGTGAAAAAGTATATTTGAGCAGACCCACGTGTGCCCTTCTTGTAATTCAATGAAGCAAAACTTCGTGGCTCTCTTTCAAAATCGTGGATTAAATAATTCACAAAACTACACAACGTCATTGCATTTTGAAATCCAAAATTTAAAACAATCAGCCTTGTACATTTACACGGTTCATTTACATATATCATGGTTATTTTCATCCACCTACTTGAATTACGAAGCCATAATCGGTGCGTGTTTTGTCATACGCGACATTGCCAACTGATTCCCTTGACTCTGTGTAATAGGGTTTTTGAGCGACTGTTGTTCTTGTTATTGTATTGTTACACATTATAAGTGAACATTTTTTTTTTGAAAATTATAACTAAATTACTTTTCTTGGTGCGCTACTACTTTTTTTGCAATAAGTAAAGCAAAGTTTGGTGAACTTTTTCAAGAATGGTGGTGATAGAGAATTAGAGAAGTGCGTCCGTGGGATTTTGTTGAACCTCTCGAAAATATTGTGTAACAGGTCATAAAAATGTGTGAGTATAATTTTTTCTGTGTTTGCCTCCTTAGGCAAGTTGTAAATCTGCGTTGAACTAAATCCGCCATTAAATCATGCCCCTTTTACTCATATTGCATTTCATTTTGCTTATGTAAAAATAGAAAGATGAAATAATAATTGTATCATAATAATCCTGATAAGGTTGGGTTTAGAAGTGTTATGACGTTAGCTCTCAAATGAATCACTCGCAAGGGTTGTGGTACTTATTAGCGTGCTTATATGTTTTAAAATATCTAGTTCTGTCGGTGTAGCCACCATGTCTAAAAGTAAACAATTAAGGAAGGCAAAGGGAGAGCGAGTGCATGAGAAGGACTTTAGGTAGTAAAAGATCCAACCTATCGTAAACACACATATCTCGCCACAAATAACATTATGACCAGAAGAAATTGCTGAGAATTGCAATTCAAAATATCAGTTTACAGCTGAAATGTGCGCAAGTATCAATCAGAAAAATTGAAGCCAGGGGAATAAACAGATAAATGTAAACATAAACATGATTTATCAAGGATATCACGAGAATGTGAACCGCAAAGGAGTTGCAAGTGCTTTTCTTTTACATTTCTAAAAACAAAATGAATGTGAGTTTATGAATGAATTACGATCCGCAGCTCGCCTTGTGATGCACTTCTACAACGTGTGCGATTCGGCCCTTCTAAAACTCAAGGAGGGAGAGAGAGAGAGGCTCACGGTAATATATTTTGTTCAGTTGAGGTGATTGACATGGTCCAATAATTTTAACAATGAGCTCAAACAATGCAATAATAATGTGCATTACTTTGTGAATCACATATACTCGCCTTCACTCGTAGTCATCATTCCGAAAAGAGCCTGAGAGCCTATTTCGGACTCTGATTGATAATCTTCTCAAGATTAAAAGGCTAAATGGCTTATAAACATGCGCTCCGTCCGTACGCAGAAAAGGATCGTGTAGATCTGCGCAGCTCAACTAATAAAAAAACCTTATCCTTTAGCTGTTCTATTTCAAACACAAAATTACCTTGCGTGTGAGATTATTTCAAGCTGATTGACTCGCATTTTTGAAAGATGAGTAGTAGGGCTTTGTAACTCACATATTTACGTTCCAAATGACTCCACTACGTAATAATATTCTGTACATTTTTAAAGAAGCCCTTGCAAGAGAAAATGGGATTTTTGATTTGGAATTCAATAGGATGAATGGATGTGAAATGTGAAATGAGAAAAATGTGAGTAATTACACAAAACCACTTTTGGGAAAAGGATTCCTTTTCTATGGAATTGTTAAAAGCGTGGTTCCTTTTTTACTCAAGCTCATCATGATGATGTGATGAAGGTCGACATTGCCTAAAGGGAGCACGTCATACTTAATTCTAGCAAACTGCCAGACAGAACATCACCACACCATCGACACAATCTCAAATTATCTTGTGAACTAAATTTTAACGATGATTACAAACGTTTTTACACAAATCTATACAGCCACATCTCACTATCCGCTTCTGAACCCTTCATTTGATTTATTTTTATATAAGCTAGAGGAAACGCGTGATCTTGAAATTGTGAATAGCAAGTTCGCAAAATAGCACCAAGGCATCCTATTCCTCTATTGCTGTTGGCCAAAGAGATTAAATTCAATGAGATTCTATTTTTTCTTATGAATGGCACACACTACAACAAACACGCCAGTCCTTTTTAATACATATTCTCTTCTTATCAAACACGATCAAAGTACGTACAAGGTCGAGGTTTACAATCAAAATTTCCTTTCCTTGTGATAATGATTTTTGGGGGAGTATTAATGCCAAAATGCTTTTTGTTTGAACCAATTTCGGACCGACTACCCAAATAAAGGCCACCGTAAAGAATCAAATGAATTCACCCATTGATTCACTTTAGCGCAATGCCGATGGAAGGACAGAATGATTAAAGGAAGATGGCTTCATTTTTGCGATGCATATTACATCAGAGTATTCAGAGTCATTTGTCTTTAGTTAATTGACTAATTATCGAAATTACCATTTCTAACGACCTGAATAAGCCCATTTATCCCTTTACACCTGTATACCTCTATTGTATGGGTTTAAAGACGATTAGGCAGGCGGAGATAACTAACCTGTTTGATCAGTGCGACGACAAAGACTGTTAATGAGGAGGGAACAAAAGTTACTGCTTTTATTGACAAGAGGTGTAAGTGAAGGAGGTGTACGGGGATATACGGATAGTGAGACAGACATCACTACATTTTTTTACTTTTATTCCGCAATCTTGCATTTACGCAATCTCTATACTAAGCAGAGTGACATGCTCACTAAGCTTCTACTGGCATCAATCAGAAATGTCAAAAAGTGCAATTAAATCTATCATATTCCTGTCCTCTAGTCTTCTTCAGTTATTGACTCAAGGGTGATTTGTTGCTTAATTAGTGGAGGACGTGCTGGGATTTTATGCAGGTCGTCACTCATTCTAATCAAAATCAATTATCAATGAGCAAAATATCCACTAGAGAATGAGAAGATGGAGATAAAAAGGGACTCAAAACAAACAACAAGATATACCTTCTCCTTTTTTAAGTATGCACTTATGTAAGTGAGCCAGCTCTCAGATTTCAATCTCTGCCCACGAAACGACGAAACACACAATGAGCATGAATTCAAATCCGTAAAAATTGATAATGATGAGATGGAGTTGGGTGGAGATGGAGAGTGGTAGTGAAGCAAATTTGAAAAATTGTATTGAATATTGCGTTTTATTTGAGACCCGCCTTAATGACTTCCTTCTCAGCCTTTTTGTCATTCTCATCAAATTCATCCGGATCACAATTAAAGTAAATGTAAGTCACGACATCATGGTTAGTTTGCAAAAGGAATTCGTATAATGATGATACAAAACAAAGTATAATGTGCTTCCCGTAAGTATTTTCAAATGTATTTTCTAACCAAGAAGAAGCAAAAATCTGCTGTGGAAAATAGGCTCCACCTATTCCGTCCTTGTGACCCCAATCGATGAGTTTCCATTACGTATTATGCAAATTTAGCCAAGTAAAATACTCAAAGTCCCTCTTCTGATTAGTGAAGGAGAATATCGAAATTAATTTTTTAACTACTCGTAGCCACGAATCAATTAAAATAGGTTAGTGAATCCAAGAGTCTATCATTAATATACCATGAGGAACACAAAAAGATTTAATATGCCATGCGAAATACAAAAAATAATATGCGCAAAATAATGTCAAATGAAATAGAAACAACAAGAAAAATCATTATTTTTTGGGGGCTAAATATGTGTACGGCGACATGCAATCAATGTACATAATTAGCACGAAATACTCTGAAGTTCAAGCATTGATTGATTTTTTTGCGTCGAAAATTCCCCAAAATTCGTATTTTTGTAACCTTGAAATCAAATACCTTTAACTCGTTTTTAGTCGTAATATTCTTGCATGATTAATTATAATCAAGCCGAAATATTCCTCTCTTCAATTTCTTCCCATTTCTGCATCACTTCAGCTGATAAGTGGTAATAAAGAATGCAGCATGACCATGAAAACACCTCTAATCGCACGGCATATTGATTCAATTAAAGTTAATGAGTAGGTAAATTGGTCGAACCTTTGCTCCAGGTTGCAAGCACTTTTTTAGCCTTTGCCTTCACAAATCTTATGTCTAATCTAGAGCGCAAATTATATGATGTCCATGTAAAAAACAAATAGCAATTCTTTTTGGGACCTGTTTTGATGAAATTAAAAGAAATTTTTACGTTTTGGGTGGAGTAGCCTGTAGCATAAAATGCGAGTTTATTTCTTCTGCTGCTTCTCCCTTTTTCCTGATGGAATTTGTAATTTGGAATTAGTCTCGTAAAAACAGAAAGGGCATTTGGTCAAAGTCACCACAAATGAAAGTATAGCCAAGCAGGAACGATGTTCTGTCCGTGGAGTGCCCAGCAGGAGACAACGCAAATAGTTGTAGGAATTGTCCCATTTAATTTTCTTTTTCTCAAGCAAATTAGCAGAGATTATTGGAGAATCGTGATCAAGATAGGAATTTAATAAATAGGAATTACAACTCATGAAAATCACTTTATCAGGGTCAATCAGCACGACCTTCTTACGCAGCTCATGATCACTTACTTGTACGCCTGCTCAGTAGGTAAACAATGATTTGTCAGAATAGGACAGCTTACAGCGTCAAGCTGTGGTTGAACAAACGGACGTTTGAGTATTGATTGATCACAACTCGAAATAAATATCCTTAATATACTGGCCACAAAAGTAGATAATAAAAAGTAGTAGTTGTATTATGTTATGAACTGTATCATTAGGTATAAAAATGAGCATGGTAAAAAAAGTGGACTACCTTGCCACAGGACATTTGTCAAGTGGGTTTCTAGAGATCAACTGTCTGCTTTAGTATCACCTTAAATTGTTTATTATGGATGTATTCAACGCTTACAAAATAAAATTCATTTTCATTTGCAATGATGATAATGCCTAATCACAATTTGACCGAACCTTTTTGGTGTCCGGTTGTTGCCAAATATCTTTTTTTAATATATAATTTTGCCTCAGAGCAGACAAAATGTTCACTCATGAGTTTTAACTTTTAATAATAGCAAAGCTGCAACAAGGTGTGCAATCTTAGCTGCTTTGTCTCATCTGTCATTCATGGAGTTGAAATGCAATATAGGATCTTGAGCGCTTTATGTTTCACTAATTATTCTTGTCATTATTCGACTATTGTAAATGCGAAGAATTTTAGGCGTCTCCCAGAATTGCCTCTGCATATATTATCCTCATCCACAAGATTATTCATGCATTGTGCTGTTAATTACACTAGTTGTTTGAAGGTCATCATTCCATCACGTAATAACCATAATGATGCCCATGATGATAATAATTCAGATCAATCAATCATCACAAAACTCACGGATTGATTTCGCGTGCAAGAGTTGCATCACCGTTAAATAGTCAATCAACACCAGGAATATTAGAGGAAAATGCGCTTTTCCAAGTGTTCAGAGTTCACACATCGAGTGGTATATGATGCTGACATGAGAGTATCAATTGATGGGAATACTTACCTATTGAGAAATAATTACTAGAATTATGGCTTGTTGAAATTGTACATTTTGCATAGTGCTTCCTGTCCTCCCCTCCCAACTTGTCCGCTCTCGTCCAGACTACTCTCCGTAGCACATCCCAACTTGAATTCGTTACTTCTCCTCGAGCTATTGACCCGCTACCTGTTTGCACTTCGAAATCACTTACTGATTGCCGCACAGCAGGGAATCGTTTTCTGGCCGACCCCATATTTCACAAGATTTTTGTCGTTACTCGCCCACTCACCAACTCACAACACCCATGCCGTATTTTTGTTTGAATTTCAATTAATCTATTTTTATAAATTCCAACGAAACTGATTCACTTTTGTTTTGTTTTCTAATTTACAGAACCATGGCCTTTTATAAGAGGAAATCACTGGAATGCCCGGCTCTGGAGGAAGCCATAGTATACATAAAATTATCCAGGGAAGGGAGTGTTGGCTAACTACACTACTCGATCTGTCCGCTTCCTTTGTTCACTTGGCTTGCAGATTTTTTCATGAGAGGAGAGAGCAGAAGAGTCGCATGCACTTTGCATACTCTTCAAATGCTGGTGCAACAATGAGTCCCTAGAGCGAAAGCACTATGAAAATGTGAACTGGCGCTTGTTGTGAATTCGTTATTACATTGGGAACGATGATGCTATAATGCTGTGTGAAAATGCAATTGCGGACTTGGTTAGTGTGTAGCTCGACGAGAAGGAATGTTTAAGGTGTTCAACAAGGCGTTCCTCTTCTCGTGGTAATAGTAAAAGGAGTAGAAACGTACATAGTTTTTTCGTTCCTATACATTCTTGGCTAAACTTTTTGTTGCATGCACTACATTTTTATTTATTTATACCACGAATAAATAAGTTACCTTCGTTTATCTGATAAACCGATAAGAAAGGAATGATAGCACATAGCAAAATATTATGTGTGCATAAGGTCCTTTGGTGCATGCCAACCATTAAAGGAATTTATTTAGGTACTTATGAGCATGCATTTATTAGGCATCTATATCACATATCTTATTTTCCATTTCTCTTGAGGCGTACTTACTATTTGTGAACATGTAATCGCGGCAACGTACACACTCACCTTAAAGAAATCTGCATCAAGTCTTCTATGATATCCGCATCATGCCTACAGATATGTCTCTGTTGAGGAACTCTATTTTCCAGTTGGAATACAATATTATGTGTAAGGTCTAAATAAACGAGAGACTTTGGATTTTCCAAATGTTTATAATTTTTATTTTATTTCTATGAATAACAATAGAAATCCCATTTGGCAAATGTTTTCAGTTGTTGTTTCTCTTATCGGGTAGTTCAAGTTACATAATATCATGTTCATACCGATTAATTCTTTTCTTCCATTCATGCAAACTGCGACGACCACTTCATTGACTTGACTAACTATTTCAGAGTTTTAGTTTCTGTATAAATAACTTGCATTCAGAGGCTGTATATAACTACATGGTTTAATCGACTTAACATGATACAACTCTAAACAAAATAATGTTGTTGGCGTATTTATTTGTATTTATCCTAAAGATTATTTTAAAAATCATCGGCTCATCGAACGTACCGTAGTTAACTTTTCCTTACAGTTTTAGCTAGTACACCACTGGCTTTGTGACAAGTAAAAGTATAGTGCTACTTTGAAGTATTATTCAAGGATACACGAGTTTGGAAAAATAATATCACATGCATATTGATTGCTGCTACAAATTCTAACTCATTTAACTGTTAATTTAATGACAAGAATTACGAAAAATGGAGTAAATATGTTGACCAAAGTCACAAAACGACAAACTTAACATTATTTCACCGATGTATCATTTTTGAAAATAATTTTGTGACCGTCACTTTGAAAATCCCGTCGAAATAAATGCTCAATACTTAACTCTATCATGTGGATGTGTGATAAACAGTAGTAGTTTAGTAGTTGTATAATAAATATTGACGCCGGTCAATAAACTCAACTTCATCAAGAAAGCTCAAACAATAAGTTACAAATTATGACCAACTACTCCGGAGTTGCTCATCACAAAATCATCACAAATCACAAAACAATTCTTTGGAAATTTTGGAAAACAAAAAGGTCTTTTCTCAGAATGAAGCTTTTCATAAAATAATGATGGCATCTTGAATAATATCAAATGTAATCCTTTCCTTACATTTTACAACAAATAGGAACTATACGTAATCAATATAAGTATTCATGTATGATAACAAAAACACATATATGTGCATTTAACATTTATAAATAAATCGATATGCTAAAAGGTACAAAATGTTTGAAAAATACTAGATACTATTCCTTATCTTAATTATTTTGCACATTTCCAGCTGATGAATAACTGACATTAACTGAAGAAGCGCATATTAAAAATCAAGTCTGTTTGGAACTCACTATAAAGAAGAACCGAATAAAATCGCCTTCATATTACGGTTTTATAAATGACGTGGCTCTGTACTTTTGTTAATTTCATCCGGCTGCGTACATCAATTATGTACCGGGGAAATAATTGACTTGGTATGCCACCACACAGACATTATAGTATTATGCACTCCCACATCCTTTCACTGTAAAATCCCAATTACGGCTAATTCGCTTCCGAATCAATCCTCAAATTTTGCTCCTCTCCAGAGTTCTGATTCATTCAAACTCATGCATTCATATTAACATCTCTTATTCATTATCGCAAGGTTTCGATTGTTAGCAGGGTTAAGGTAACAAAGTTGACATATTTTTTCCGAATATTTTACCAAGTACATTACATAATAATTATTAGCTGCTAACAGTTGATAATAATAAGTAGACATCACACTTGTCACATGACTCATAATTTAGTATCAGCAGCAGCTAATGTGATTTTTGCCTATTGAGTATGCTAAGTACAATTTAAATGTACATTTTGAGATTTCCACCAACCTACAAAGGAAAAGTATGCAACAATTTTACATATTTACATAGAGATTTTTAATATCAGCTCATTATGGCATCAAAAGAGATAAATCAATGAGTCGGTTATGTACGCCGGTAGAGAAACGAGATTCATTTGTTGTAATTCACTCAAGGATCGATGCAGAGTCCTCTCGCATTTACCAACAGGATATCATCCCTGGTTAAAGCTGAATGAGACTGACTACGTCTCCAATCTTAAAGCTGCCATCCAGATCCGCATATTATCCATTATCCATACTGTTCAAAAACCAGCACCCTCGGGTGTATCATATATTGATACCGGAGACGTAGATGGATGGTTTTCCATGAGCTCAACATACTTTCCAGAAGTGTTTCAACTCAAGAAAAAATATTTTCGATTTTCATCTTAAAGCTAGACACAACGCCGGGGCATAAGTGTATAAACATAAACATCACTAACAATATTTAAGCGGTGCTATCTAAAAAATTTCTTACCAATTACAATTATCTGTACATGCTGCATCACTTCTATATAATAATAATCTAGTACAAAAAAGTATGCTGTCGAAGTAGAGCTACATTCACAATTTACGTGTTTAACCTATCCTTATTACAAACTATTATACACCTAAACATATTCGTTCACACCTACATTATTTGTCAGGGGCTCTTGTGCCTGAAAATAGAGAAAAATAAAAGATTAGGTCATGATTCAAACACGGATTAGAGGATTGTTTTAGAGGGAGAGGGGCAATTACATAATTACGGTAATTAATTACATAATCATAATAATTACGTGCTCATCATCAGTCATGCAACGCATAAACGAAAAAATCATAATTGCTTACATGCAAAACCGTCAAATATTTGACTTTAATGAAACATGAAAAGTGCAACCAAGGAGTAATTCAGCGACTTTGCTATTGATATCGATATGCAATAGTATGAACTAAACTGATAACGCATAAAACTCATATTTTTCCAGCATCCAGTTAAATTGACTACGTACGACTGAGCTGAAAAAGCCAGAGATATGAACTTACCAAAGACGGATCGAAATATCCGAAATGCTGATGGTGAATTTTTGAAGTGGTTGCGTGAGCAAAAAAGAAGAAAAGTTCAAACGGGTAGACATGATCCGAATTTTGTTCAGCATGATTTAAAGCATATAACTTTACACTATTACTCTATATACTCAAGTATATCCTCCAATATCTTTGATTTCGTGTACCACGCCATACGCATTCATGTAAATTTCATTGCTCAGAAATACCGAAACACAAAAATGTCGGGATCAATGAAAAGCTCTATGTGTTCAATTCTCTGTAAATAGAAGCTTGTGTGTGACGTGTATTGGCAAGTGACCCCGTGAGAGACCCACCTATTTTCCTATTCCGCCTTCCACCCCTTTCCAACTTGTTTAAAGTAAATTGCGAAATATGAGCTCGTACTTGTGTGTGTGTTCCTATAGCGGTTTCTTTCTCTCTCTCTCTCAACTCGCTCATACATCATCACATCTTTGGGGAATACATTTCCATTTTAAACGAACCAATTTGCCTCGTTATTAAAAAACTTATCCCGGAGGAAGTTTGCAAAAACAAGTAGAAAACCTAAAGTTTCGCAGCCGCATTTCTGCATCGAATAGATTGTTTAGTTGTTGGTGGTGGTAGAACAACGAGCAACACCCCATTTGTTACACGATACGTTTTTGAATTGAATTAAGATATATGTACGGAGCCAGAGAAAATTGTTTCTACTTCTTCTTCTGGATCCCCATTTACCCCAACATTCCTCTGGCAAGTTTTAGTATTTTATTATAATTCTTTCCTACACAGCAGCCATTCCCATTCACTCATTTTAATTATAATACTGCTCCGAGTTTTAATGATGTCCTAGTTAAATTGTAAATTTTCAAACAATACATATTTTTCAACCACATTTTATTTATCTGCATACTGTAGCAGTAGTCTATGTAAGGGTAACCTACTTTATTTATAACTCGTTCGCTCAGTTTGGAAGAGTATTTCATAATTAAATACAACAAGATTCCGATTCGCACTCAAAAAATTCATCCAAATCCCTAGCTATATCAAATAGTTAATGATGATAAACCTAAGCTAGTCATCCATTTTTTTCTAGCTAAATGTGGACATTATTGAGGAGTACGTAGACGAATGATTATTCTTCTATATAGCATAACACATGACATAATCTGTAGAGAAGAGAACTAATAGAATGGTTTGAAACTATCAAGTGTCGACCACTTTACTACGTAGAATCTATCACAAAATCTAATCTCTAACTCCTACATTTTTACTTGACAATGTGAAATAACCTTAGACGTTCGTTCGTATGCATTATGAATTCGTACTGTTGTCATACAATGTCCCCACCAGATGGGGTGTCCTGTCCCCGCTATCATAGTAGCGCATTGCATCTTTGTTACATACCTGTACGTAATCTATTTGTTATTAAGGTAGCCTATATATTTTCTACGTAACTTGTCCATTTTAGAAGTAACCCATTCTTCACGTCGTCGAGTAACAATATAATGCATTTCTGTTTCTCTGTGTAAATCTAAATAGAAAGCTAGTGTACAGTAGTAGTTTTAGTAATGAAATTTTTGGACAGATTCGAGGTTTACGTGTGTGCTGGTGACATGTCACATGTCATCTCCGCAATTCTCGTTGAATTCAACAGAAACATCAACCGTGCTAATCTCACCAAAAAATCTCATCGTTTTATTGGATTAACTGGACTTGTGTGCCACTAGCGACAGATGCTAATAAAACGAGAAATACATTCTCATCTGCAAAATTCAATTCCCTTCCAAAATGCTTTTGTAGAGAAATTTAGTATTTAAATCCTTTTCCATTAATATGAGTCCCTTCATAAAAGCTTGATAGGTCGAACACAGTGCGAGTCAGGAAGATACCACGTTTGGCGTTTCATGAATACAATACATCATCGTTTTCTTTGTATGTTTGTGTAAAATATGGAGTAGTGATCATCGTAAAACTAAGCCTGCCCGTATGTCCGACCTTAAAAATCTTTCGGACTTATCTGAAGCCCATACATGTTGTATCATTAGTAGAAGGTGTAGTAATGTGATGGTATAGTGCATATAGGTATATTCTTTAGCGTGAGAAGTTTCATTGTTGGTGAGTGAGTGAATGTTAAATATTAGCAGAGCGATGTAATGTGTGTGAGTCACTGATAATGCGACACGAAAGAGCCATTCTAGAAGTGCGGATACTGCCGTTGATGTGATTTTGCAAGTTTTGACAGAGTTCCGTGGAAAATGATGGCCGAGCTGAGGGGGTAAGACTGTGGATTGTTGTTACTTGTACCTACGGCTGGAGTAGGACTCACCTCTTCCGATATCGTCGCTGGGTAAGTCTTGTGGAATCCACGCGCCTTCTCTATTGATATATGGTGGTCTTCCGTTGTCGTCTTGCGGTACACTGGATTATCAAAGTTCATGCTGTCGCCATTTTTAATGAAAAACTGACGATATAACAGGAGCACCACCTAAAACAACACGAAACAAGAGGAACGGTTAAATGTGAAACGAAAATTGGGAAATCCATGCACAATCATTTCCTCTCTACTTACAATGATAACGAGGACTAGAAGTGCTGACAAAGTGCCAATAACGATACCGGCCACGGTTCCTGCATCAGGTCCGGTGATTCCGCTATGGGCGTAATTCTCATTTGTTTGCTGCTTATTGTAGCCTGAAATTTCCGTAACAGGATTAGCATACAAAATTTCGAACACATTTGAATCCCCCTTACAAAAAAGCAGTGGAAAGCAAGCAACACCGAAAATATACCCAATTTTTCCCGTAAATAAAATAAAAACACTTGTGCTATACACACAAGACATTTACTGTACAGTAATCCCAAAGAGAGCGAACCAAAAGGATAAAAAAATCAGAAGCAAACAAGGAGTAACTTTGAGTTCAGTACCTCTCAATCGGAGAAGTACGCAAGATTAATTTATGTAGTACCTGACTCTGCTGGAATAATTCTTTGTACTTCATTGGATAGCTCTGCACGTGGCCTGTTTGCCTCGAGCTCATCAGACGACCTTGGCGGTAATTGAGGGGGTCTGAACGGTTTGCCCCCAGTGATGTTCCTTGGAAGATCTCCTCCTCGAATTTCATTTCGAGCCCGGGAATCGTTACTCTCGTTCGTATCTATATATGCGTTGAATTGTTGCATACACCCCCATGCACATTCCAAGCGAATCATACACAAAAGCACTTATTTAGCATTGTTTATTCATTGAATTTATTTCAGCGATAATATTTCGATTCAAATGCATGGCCAATTCGAAATGGGCTTTGGATTCAGATTGAAAGAGCAATTCCAACAAAAGCGATATATGCGAAGGTGGTTATTTATTTGCAGAGGAAATATATTCCCCAGAGCCCAATATCATATAAATCCCCACAGACAGAATGAATTGGAATTGTGTTATATGATGATAGAGTATGCACTCACCAGGATCTGGAGCACAGTTTTGACCATCCTCCGTGAGAATAGATCCATCAGGACAAGCGCACGCGATGAGAGGAGATCGATCATTGATTCTTGGAGCGGGCAGACACAGGTGTGAGCATCTTCCGTTGAGCGGAGTGCAATGGTTCTCTCCATCTGGTTGCCGATAGGCATGGTACACGTGTACTGACATCACATGCTTCACCTGCAATCCAATTTCCACAAAACAAATTTAACATCATACACACGCCACGAAATTCCACAAAACAACTGACTGAGAGCGACCACCAGCAGGAAATTGGTGCATGGTTCGCTGCCACCTGATACCCTCGTCGTCGACGGATTTTGCAAATCCTGCTCGACTCTAATGCACGTGCTAGAAAGATCCCGCAGCTCAGATATAAACTCGATAGATGTGCGTATACTCGGAGCATTCTTTTCATAATTTATTGTGAGAAAATTAGAGTATGCAAGCATAAATTCCATATTATTACCGTGTTGGGGGGCAAGAGAGATCCAACACAAATTTTCACATTAATAAAACATGAAGGTAGCGCATCAGGACAAGCATATTAATTCGCTGATACCCACATTCATGAATCGATATCCATTCATTCATGCGTGTAATTGAAAGCCACAAGCCGTATTAGTGAGATAATTAATATGGTAATTATTATGAGGGCTTGGCTTACCCGTCAATCGGATTCACAGCGATAGATCGTGGCTCAACGAGGTCATCCTTGATCAATGTCTTCCTCATTTTTCCATCCAGCTCAGCTACAGCAATCACTTTCCGCCCTGAATCCGTCCAGTAAATGTGGTTGTAAATCCAGTCGATTGCCAAACCGTCGGAATTGCTGAGTCCATCCTCAATGACTACATTTTTTGCGTTCCCTTCATCTATTGGTGCTCTGCAAGATCAATCATTGACAATGCATTCTCTCCGCGATTTTTAACTCTCCAAGTTTATCATATTTGCATAATCAGCTTATATGAACTCCGAGTTTTCAAAGTATGTCGTTTGGTAGTGTATGAGATCTTACTTGTAAATTTTTCCATCGTGTCCATCACTCCAGAAAATCATGCCAGTGCGGAACATATAATCAAGGGCACAAGCACTTCTCGTGCTCTCAACAATCTGGGTCATCTAACAGAGTACAAGAGTTGAAATATATCGTTTTCACCAGCATAGACCCAGTAATGCAATATAATAATGAGGTTTTCTACACAAAACGGTAAACATCAATTTCTTACTTCAAAACCGTAAAATGGGAAAGGAACGTGCAAACATGGTCAAAAAGAGGAAAATGAAAGGATTTTATTGGTTTCTAGAGTGCTCTCTACACTCTCCACACACAGTCCGATGAAGTTTATAGCAACAACAGCGCGGCTTTGAATCATAATACCAAGTAATAGAATCATAAGGACCGAGTGGACTAAAATATTACTATAAAAATAGAGCACAAGGGGTCGAGCTACTGACAGAAAGAGATGTGTATAGAGCAGTAGGCAAACCTGTCTATGTAGTACCTTGAGATGATCCAGAGAGATCTTTCGAATGTCATGTCGAAGGGCGAAGAGAAGCGAAGCATGGCCTTCTACAGCTTTACATCTGGTATGATCCTTTGGATCCCGCAAATAGCCTTCCATACATTCACACTTGAAGGATCCTTTCTCGTTCGTACAGATTTGGGAGCAACTTCCAGGAATCCCGCATTCGTCAATGTCTAATCAGCCAAGCACAAGGAAGAAACACAACCACAATATCAGTTTTTGCACACAAAAATAACATGGAGCGCTCCGCAATCAAGTGGGCATGAAAATCGCTATATATTCTCTCTCTCTCTTACGCAATCATTCACAGTCAAACAAGGCATATATCCAACATCCAACCCAATTTCATTCCAAAAAAGGGCTTTATTATTGCTTCGTGTAAGAAAAAAAAACTTTTAGACTTCCAAAATCACGAGTTGAAAACAGTAGTTTTGTTCGAAAAAGTTACAAATCATTGACCCAAAACCTGACGAGAAGAGCAATGAGCACCTTACATAAGGATTCTATTACGTGAGGAATATCGCTCTTGTGCATTCTGCACAACTTTCCGTCTTTATCATCATCCAGAGTTGGCCAACATTACTTACTTTTATTACCCTATCCATGTTTCATCCCCATTCTGGTGGAGGAAAATTGTGGAGGGAGTCACACTGCACCAAGCCTATGCTTTTACCTAATCCCATACCTTCACTTATAATGACGCATGGTTTGCTACGCTGCCAATGTACATGTTTCTAAATTGAGTTCCAAGAAGCAAAAAATAAATTCCGAAAGATAAATCCAGTCGGATTATAGTTTACTGTCGTCATCATTTCAAATAACCTCGGTTCGATTATTTTCCGCCAGCTTACACTCGCCATACACGGCTTGTTTCTAAATTGATCTACGCTTCCTCCTCCCTACAGTGACTTTTACCTCCTTTACTTTCTTTTCATGCACTCCTCTCTTCTTCCGTGCCTTCCCTTATCTCATACAATAACAAGGCATCACTCTAAAATTGCAATTGCTTGCCATGTGTATAACAATAAGGTTTTCCACAAAGATAATAATAATAATAATAATAAACCGTTGTAAACGACCAAGTTGAGCTCGCAAATAAGACGTTTTTAAATCTCACTTCAAACATTAACCTAAAAATCTAATAAAACAACATATC
>JAHZNA010000857.1:0-41946 GCA_027743935.1 Sinodicranocentrus sp. ZH6 | reverse complement strand
AAACGAATTTCAGATTCGTAATCTACGCCATAAAGTACACTAGAACCAATATTTCGTTTGGCCTGGTTTAAACTTCACCAAAACGTGTTCCCTCGTAAGCATACCCGAGCCAAAATGCCAAAACAAGAGCAATCATGTGCATAGTATCACCACAACGCAATGCGCAATTCTGCTAAAAGTGTGAGCTAGCTTTTCTAGTTGCAGCTGCAGCAAATGTGATCTCTGATCTCGTCCTGCAAAATCCAAATTCTGCAAGATGTGCAAATGGCATGTGGCTGAGCTGAGGTGCTTGCAATATTTAGGAATGAAGAAATGTTCATGCAATATGTCTTAATGATTTGGACCGGGTAGGCAAAAGATGGTTCGAAAGATGTAGTATCATGTTGCTGTGATTATGTGGGAAAGAATGATCTCATCTAAAATATGTGCCCGTAAAGAAGTTAATTAAATGTAACATTCACAGTCTATGAGAAATCTTTGATTGTAATAGAAATCATAGTTATCATTATCATAGTGGCCAGTAGCACAGTAAAAAGAACACTGTTAAACCAAGCACATGCAACGTAGCCGATATTTAGTGAATAATGTTTTGGCCGTTTCGGCGTACCTCTGATTTCATTGGCAACGGAAAGTATGAAATCTTTACGATCTTGCAGGATAAATGCTACTGTGGCTCATTGAGTCAAAATAAAAATGTATAGGATAACATGTCTTCCAGTCGTCAACGAGATCTGAGTTCGCCCAAACTTTCAAATCCAATTAATTTTTTTGTCACAACGTCATCCCTATCTTTTGTATTGGAGTTGCTCTTCTAGTTATACATATATATATATATACTTTGAATTCTGTGTGTTAAACTATTCATCCAGACAAATCGCATAGCAATTTCAAGACTCGTGTTGCATTGCCAATTGATGAAATTAATTAAAAATAATTAAACAAAACTATTCATATCATACGCCTAAAAGAAGACAAGGAAGGAAAAGGAAATGAAACCAAATGTTTATCACTTTACGACATTAGAAAAGCAGATGACATGATAGCGCAGTAATGAGTGAAGTTATCTGACTTAATGAGAAAAACGTAAGCATACTGACTGACTCATTTGCACAAGAACAAAGATGCAGTAAAAATTATCATGTCATGATTTCTCAATACTCCCGGAGAAGTTACAATTACACATTCCCGGCTTTCTCCACATATCACCACGTAAAAAATCATTAAACTAATATCATCATTTACATAAATGCATATGCCTCAAACTCATCACATTTTATGAATTTGTGAAAGCAGGCTAGTTTTTATACTTATCTATGGATACTATATTTAAAAAATATTACATTCATCATCATCAAGACCTGGGGTATGTGTCATGTGAGTCGGAAACAAATTTTATGAAGTGACAAAGTTCACAAAATGAGTGAAAATTCAATATATTACGCAAATCAAACAGTACATAGGTAAATGCATAAAGTCCGATATAGAACAGAGCCAAGAAGACGCGACAAAAAAACGACATTGTCACTTTCACCATCAATTTGCATAAGTAAATATATACAAACCCGAAAACGTAATGTCATCATAAGTCATAGTCTTGCACCATTACAAATGCATACACAACGCAACTTTTTTGCTACCATGATTTGATCCATCATCAACACGATTTGGTAAGTTCATATATTATGTAAATGTACAGGCTAATTATAACTTTCAAAAACTTTAATTTGTAAATTTGTAATCATAGTTTGCAGACCGCACATAAACTTTGACCTGATGAGTGACACCACAACTTGGAACACATCGAGTGCAACATGTGACAATGGAATATGGTAATTGAGAGTATTGAAAACAAGGTTTAAATATCAGCTTACCCAAAAATTATCTAAATGCGTATACTTTTAAAATCCACTTCCGGTCAAGTTTGTATAAATACGAGAGGAAAACTCTGAAAACTTCGTAATTGTCGTTGTGTAACTATCAAGTTCACAGGAAACTGTTTTCTGTAAATGGTTTCTACGTCTGAGATTCCTTCTCAAAGTGTTCATCCGTAATTGTTACGAAACTTTTTACTTCCATAACGTTTGATCTCCCTAATACAGTACAAAACATGGAGTCATCTCGAGACTGTGACGAAATTTCTGAATATGAATACAGCAGGCCACCAGAATCGCCAATCAAAGAGGTTAAACTTGTTTCCAACATTTATTTTATTTTATCTTCGTCAATAAACTACTCAATTTGTTAATTGTCCTTGTTATTTCTCCTTACTTAGATGGAGGAAATTGGGGCAGAGGTATCAACAAGTGTCTACACAACTTCCCCAGTTCAGGAATCAGACGGAGCTGACATTTCCAGCTCAGCTTCTGGCAGTACTGACATGGAATTGGAAATAATGGCAAATCAAACTTTTCCACAGACTTCATCTGATGTTCAATATGATTCTGTGCTTGCGTTCATGCAAACACCATCCTGGAATGGGAAAGAACTTGACCTTAGCTGGGTTCTACCGCCTTCCACATCTCCAGTAAGTTATGTAATATTAGTAGCCAGGTTGACTCCATAAACTGGAAAAATAAAATAGATAAACAGCACAAACTTTTCTAAATATATATTTTTTGTTTTACAGCTAAACTCCTTTGACAATTTTAATGGTGGTTACACAAGATCCGGATATGAAGCCTCTTTCCGGGGTCCTGTAGGAATATTAGCTAATAGACCACAAGAGGAGATGATAGAAGATTTCACAGAATCTAGCAGAGATTCAGCGTGGAGCCTTTGGAGTGAAAATTCCTTTCATGAACGTCTCTCCAATGACCAGCCCAGTGAGAGATCTAGCCGTAGCCATTTCAAGACATCAAACGTTACAAGGCGGAGGGAACCGACTTTCTCAAACTCTTATCAGCTCACTACAATCACACCCACTCTTCACGTGTTACCCCTCCGGCTTGTCCACTTTACAAATTTCAACACTCAATTCAGCATCCAAGTCCTTAACTTGTCAGCAGAAATCCGTGTCTCTCCGATAATGTTCGATGCAGTTGCTGAAACTCCAAGTGGGCTTATGATTCCATGCCAGATCCGCAAAGGGGACTACTTTTATGCTCAATCCTTCACAGGACATTTTAGGACTACTTCAGAAGCTGGGATTTATCGCCTCCGTGTTCGCCTCGTGTTGCCTTTTGAGGCTGGTCCATTTGATTCCAATGTAATCTACCACGTGGCAAACATCCAAGTGTCAAGGAATTACTTCAAGGATTGTACTCGTATGGGGTATACCTTCCAAGTGGATTACCAACCTCTTGAAGAAACAGCGAAGGTTGCGCATGGACATGCTTCACACATTACTAAAGTCTGGGGTTTGACATGTTTCAAGTTAAGAAATCATGTAAGTTCATTTTCATGACCTATGACGAAGTTCCTATACATTAAGACAATTTTCACAATATATTAAATTTGTCCATCTTTTTCTTTCCAGCTGTATTACACTGATCGCGGATCCCACAAAATAACTTGTTTGGATGCTGAAGGCGATATTGTTCATCAATTCGGTCCACATACTGCCGCCGGGAAGCTCAATCGACCTACGGGTATTTGCTGTGATGAGTTCAACCGTCGTATTATCGTTGCTGACAAGGATAACCATCGTATCTGCTTTTTTACCTTGGATGGTAATTACATTTCCGCTTTTGGGTTTAGAGGACATGATAATGGTAAGCAAGAATAAATGGATTGGTCCTTTCTAAATTTAATCAAAATTAAGCTCATGCTCGGAATTAAAATTTATAAAATTTACACAGGTTTGTTTGGATTCCCTTGGGATGTCGCTGTCTCCCCAGATGGGACTCATATTGCCGTGGCTGATTCAAGAAACCGCAGAGTCCAGCTTTTCGATCGATTGGGCAACTATATTGATAAATTTTCTGTGTTCGAGACCAATCCATTTGACTACAAAGCCAAGTTTGACTATCCTCGTGGTATTTCTTTTGACAATGATGGTAAGCTAACAATGCAATTTAGCACATTATGTTAAATCATGCTTATTTTATTTTATTCAAAGCTAAATTTTCCTTTCACTTTCTCTTTTACAGGAAAACTAATCTACGTGACAGATTTTAATATTCAAAATATCCACCGGCTTCCAATAGATCTTCAAATGGGGAGCAAACTGGTTCCAGATGGAAAGCTCCGTCGTCCCCAAGGTATTGCAGTGGATTCTTCAGGAAGTTTGTTGGTTGCTGATTCCAAGAACAACTTTATTCGCCACATTAATTCCGAAGGCCAGTTGTTATCCACCATTCGAACTATCGGAGCTGAAGCTATGAGCTATCCTGTTAATGTCGCTGCTATGACTGGGGATCGCTTGGCAGTTCTGGATGGTCATGCTAAAATTCACATTTTGTAAAAAAAATGTCTTTGATTTTCCTTGATACCCCCACTGCCGAACCTTTTGTGTTCAATGTATCTTTTCTTTTTATATTGTACTTTTAATACGATTCTGTATGAATTTATAGTTGCAAGCATCTTCATACTTGTAGTTAAGTAGTAAATTCTAAATAGGTGTGTGCACATTTATAATGCACCTAAGAATTTGTGTCCATTTTTGTTTTAGCTATGGCCAGCTTTTAATTGTGATGCACAATTTATTATTTTCATGAATAAACGAGACGTTGAATTAATGATGGATGAACTAATTAAGTTGAGACTGCTCTACAAACATTTTCATACTAGTAAAACTCATCATGCTCGCTTCCACTGCGTAATGCATAATTTTACGATCAAAGTGTTTAGATGCGTAAAATCTTTAGTTTTTATAAACAATGAGACTCCAAGCAACTTTTCATTTCACCCTTATATTTTTTGTATGCTTTGACTTGCATATTTATTTCATGGACTGCACTTTTGTAGATCTAAAAAAATACCTTGCAACATATTCCATTGATTTCATTTCACCCTTATATTTTTTGTATGCTTTGACTTGCATATTTATTTCATGGACTGCACTTTTGTAGATCTAAAAAAATACCTTGAACATATTCCATTGAGGCTAACACAACTTCCAGGAATCATGAATGGCGTCTCTCACAAAAAAAGCACTTGATGTAGATCAACCAAAATCGCAGATAACCATCTGCATCTCTCAAATTCATGTTCATTCACTTCATCTCTCACGTCATTCCAAACCTAGTGGATCCATCCTAGCAATAAAAAAATCTGCGCAATTATGATAACACCCGAACCATACTATGCGCACCTAAACCTCACCTCTAAAATTCCTTCCCAGCAGCGTCTTTCCTCTTCTCCGCTTCACACAAAGAACTCTCATCAAATCTGTTCACATTCCTGCTATTGACACTTTAAAGGTTACAATGTATTACACGGAATTTTGGTAACCACCTCCAACTACCTACATGTGCTCGTGAGCACATCTCAAGGAAGGAGCAGTGTGTTGTTGAGGTGAGAGCTAGACGAGGCGAACGAGACATTTGCTCTCATCATCATCATCGTCACGTCTCGTTGTTCATGTAGAAATGCACTCTCCTCTGATGAGAATACTTTTGGAGGAGTAAAATGCTGCAAGCAAATTATTCTTTTATGCTCAGCCTCGTCCCCTATGCATTTACACTCTCGTACTCGTTCGCGCACCAGCTCGTTCCCGTTCCTCTACATCGTCAACAACCAGAAAAGAGTAAGGGCTCATCCAATCATTATCACACAACATATAACCTCTCAGATGCAGATGTCGTTAAGAGAAAGTATTTTCAAAAACCATAAAATTCGAATGATCCCCTATGCTATATATCCTTGTGTGCACACATATTATGTAGAACATCCTTTCCATATAAATCAAGTGGCAATCCCTTCAATGCATTCTGCTGATCGATCCAGAAAAATAAGGATATTTTGATGTTTAACTTGGGATACATAAAAACATACTTGTTTGCAGACATAGGTCGTAGACATAGGCTTCACTAAAAGCTAGACACTAGATATAAAAATTGTTGTATGCATGTACAAACATGCATAAAAATCTTGCTCCTCTCGATATGCACAGCTTTACTTCACTTTTAACTCTTTTTCTTGTGCCTTTTTATCCACTACTGTCTGGCCTGGCTCCATCAGACCATTCCCATATGAAAGCAAGATATTGATATCGTCCTTCGTTTGAGGAAATTGAGGATTCTCTTATGAAATGTCTACATGAAAGTGTACAACGATGGAAAAAAATACCGACTGAAAAGCATTGCTGCAGTGGTGGAGAATATTATAAAAGTTACTTTATGCTGAGTGTGCACTCTTCTTCGTCGTCCTTATAGAGAACATATTAACATGCAGTGCTTTTGACTGGCTCCAATAATAATCTTCTCAGCAGCCCCAATGCATTCTGCGTTTTCAAGACGGAGACACTAAAAAGGGGTATGTCTGAGCTAGACACGACGATGATGATCTTGATGGGCTAAGAAGAAGAGCTCTAGCCCTGGGTATGTAGAGAATATACATAGTTTTTATTTAATTCTTGTGGCATTTTTTATCATTTTTTTTACATTACAGACGAGAATTTCGTGCAGTTGAAGTGCAGCAAGTGCACTCGTCATCATCGTCATTTAATATATTTGCAGGAGACACAAGGATAAGGAAATGTAGGAGGGATTTAATTTATGCAATGTAGGCAATATTCTATAATTTATCTTGGCATCATCATCCAGTCTCAGGTGACCTCTGAACTATATTAAATGGGAGAGAAGCAATCAATGGTAATTTTCTTTTTGAGATTTTACAAATTCAATTGAAATTCATTTGAGTGAGCTCAAACTTGCAAAACAATGAGCAATTTCTTTGGGAATTCTTTCAGGAGGACGTCATTTACAAAAAGGATTTACTTACACTTGAAGAATAACCACAAACAAAGGGGAAACTAATATGTTAAATTAAATTAAAGAGGATATATAGCAATGGAAATGAGCACCACGAGTAGTCACCAACTACGGACATCTTTAATGCACCATGTACACGACATTTTGTGAGAATACTAGCTTCCCTCGTGTAGATTATTTTATATTTTGTAGAAGAAGTTTTTAGAATTCTGGTTAGATTTTGTTGTGAGTGAAATTGGGAAACACCCGCCGATAAAAGTGAGCCAGGAAAATACAACAGCAGATCTCGAATTCTCAAGTGGACTTGACCAAGGTTTGTGATGAAATCCTCATGGAATGAAGTAACGGTAGTGCTCCTCGTTGCCATTCTGTTTCTCGTGGAAAGTGGAGTCAGCTCTGCTATCCCGGGAAGCGTGTCAGGGCAAAATGGCAATCAACTCGAGTTTGGGAGTATTCACCACCGATCAATCAAGGGGAGGAGAAGCTGCATCTTACACGGGGAAGATGGTCCCAGCGGGGTGGCAGGAAGTAGTGCGCAAACTGCTGACTCTGTTATTCACCCTGCAGACGAGTATGTCGATGATGAAGCAGCCGTGACGGAAATAGTGTGTGCAAAAGAGTCCAACTTTTGTTACGCTCTTTGGAGATATGTGAACGGGACGAGAGAATTTATGAAGCAGGGTTGCTGGGAAGCAAGTTCAACGACTTCGTGCAAATCATCTGAGTGCACTGTGAGGGTTCCAAAGAGCACAAAGTTAACAAGTACCATAGCCCCACCAACCCATGACGACACGACAACCCCTGGACTTAACAGTAATCCCTCGAGAATACCAGAAGACAAGTTAGGAGGAGGGGAACTAAAGTATCCCCACTACTTCTGCTGCTGTGATAGTGACAACTGTAATTGGGATGTGGAAGTGACTTACGTGGATCCTTCAGGGAGTGAAGAGGATTCAGGAGAAGACTTAGCCAGCCTTAGCGACGCCATTAGAGGAGAAGGGGGGAGAAGGAGTTTGCCAATAATTCTCATTTTATGTGGAAGTGTTATGTTCGGATTGCTCATTATGTTAGCTGGCTACCGCTACTGGAGAAGGGTGTCACAGCAATATAATAAGAATAATGTCAACGGAGAGAATGGGGATGGGGATGATTCGCTGAGTACAGGAGGTCACGAAGGAAAGCTACTTCTTGTCGGAGAAGAAAGGGGTGGGGAAGATAGAAATATTATTGATGGGATTCAACTTGTCGTTCTTCTCGCGAGAGGAAAGTTTGCGTCAGTTTATGAAGGAAAAATTCCCAGTCTGTCAGATATGCCGTATGCTCTCAAGTGTTTTACAAAAGACCAGAAGGAATTTTTCGAGAATGAGCGCTTCGTGTTTAATTTTCTGGGAAAGCATTGCAATCACGAGAATATAATAAGGTATGGTGTTGCCCATTATAGGCATAGAATATTGCATATTTTTTTAATAGAAAGGTGAAGAGCCTAAATTAAACATGTTAATGTGAATTTGTATAGGTACTACGGCTGGCAAGAGTTTACCGTTGGACCGACAACCCATTTGATTCTCGTTTTGGACAAAATTTGCCCTGGGAATTTACGCGAATATTTGCAAGCTGTGACTGGAAGTGAAGACTCTGGAGAAAATGAGATAACCATGAAGATCGGAGATGTGCTAAAAATCTGTTCAGGAATTTCATCGGGATTGAGCTACTTGCATGGAGAGAATAGGGATGAGATTGTGATCGCTCATAGGGACCTGACCTCCAAGAACATTTTACTAGACGGGGAAACTCTCATTCCGAAAATTACCGATTTTGGCTTAAGTTTGGTGACCAGAGGGTCAAAGTATTATTGGGCGGGGAGGGAAAGGCAAGCAGAGTTTTGTTCATTGGCAGAAGCTGGTACATTACGATACATGGCTCCAGAGTTGTTGGAAGGCGCGGTCAATCTGAAAGACTGTGAGAATGCATTGAAACAAGCGGACGTGTATGCCCTAGCGTTGATCATTTGGGAGGTGGCTCATTGTTCGAAAGATGTAAGGTTGACGAAGCCACCCCAGCAGCAACAACAACCTGGAACAGTTGGAGCTTCGGAGAGTAATGAAGAGACTGGAAATAGTAATAATAGTGGATTTGGTCCTGTGCAGCATTCTTTGCCCTATGAAGAAGAAATTGGTAAGGATTTTAAGAGTTTTTACATATATTTTGTTTAATTATTGTAATGTTTTCGTTAAATATTCATGGTTTTTCATATACCTATGTTTTCTTCTGTAGGTAAGGATAACTTAAGCATGGAACTTCTCACTCGCCATGTGGTTCAGTACCGAAGCCGCCCCAATTTCCGAAGGTGGCGGGACACCCCTCACACACGTCAACTCCGTGATACTCTCATAGAATCATGGGACGCTGAGCCAGACGCTCGTCTCACTGCCCTTTGCATCGTAGAGCGACTTATAGATATTCGAAATATCCGTTTGAAAAACTCCGACTTGCCTGGCTCTGGAAGTGGGCAAGCTGTACAGTTGCAAACTCCTCTGGAGTCTCCAGGACAAGGGTTATATGGTTCAGATCAAGCTGTGATTGACTCGCCATGGGCAGGCAGGAATCCTTGCTTGCAAAGAAATCTTCTTCAAACTACAACATCCACCGGGAGCGGAATGGGAGTTGGCTTATCTTCTTCAGGTTCTGGAGGAGGAATGTCAGAATCCAATAACTCCGAGCATCACCACCTCCTTCACCATTTCGACTACAAGAACCAAGCCAACCTCAACTTTTACCATAACTATGTTGGAGGAAGCAGTGGTGGGTATAGTAGCACTAGTACTACCTCCGCTGGTGGTGGGATTGGAGGGAATATTACGGAAATGAGTAACGTATCTAGTTTGACGGATGATCATCATCAAATGATTGAAACAAGGTTTAATACCGCTCCCGGAGCTGGAGCTAATGGTCAGGGTGTACCAAACCAAATAAATGCTGGACCACCTCCACTTCCACCCACCATTCCGTTTGTTCAGAATTTACACGCATAAAAAATTTATTTGTTCATATTAGAGAATTTAGAGAGTTGTTACTGCTCCACTCCAATGTCTCGTGTGTTTTTACGTAATTTTATTGATTGATCCTGCTGGAAAACTGGAAGTGCTGGAAAATGGTGGAGAAAATTTAAGGTTTTGTTCTATGACTGCATTTTTTTTTAGTTTATATAGCCTTATACCTACATAATATATAGCTTAATTCATCAAGTATTTATACACAATTTTAGAGATAGGGAAAAGCAAAAATAGTTTATACGTATAAAGCTTGATAACTGACGTGATGGTAATGATAAAAATGGAAAGGAACTGAACTGATCAAATTCGAATATTTGGATAAATGATGCAATGATGAAATATGCCATGCCATGATAATATCCTTATACTATAAAAATGATATATTATATTGTTATTTTTTAGCATTTTACTGAAAAGTTGGACTGTCGTAAACTGTTGATATAGGAATGTGTAAAACGTTTGAGAATGCTGTATCACGCAAGAAAAATGGGCTTGCATTATAGGTGGTGTTTTTTTAAAGATACAAAATTGTTGCAATGGTATGAAACAGAGACTTTTATTATTATTATTCTCATTAAAAACAATCGCTGGAAACTGCGCTATTGTATAATTATTAGATACTTTACAGTTATTATATAAAAATGGATAAAACTCAAAGAAATAAATTATTTGAAAAATGAGGGAAGAGTGCTTATAGCGAATTGAGATTTTATCATGGTAAAACTCAACACTAGTGGACGCTGCTTTATACCATGGATTTATTAAGTTTATTAGACTTATTAGTCTTAGTCTGTGTATGTGTGTCCGGCCGCCTGGCCGCCGGCTGAACATTAAAAACTGATCAGTTTTGCCAAGTCTCCTGAGAGAACGGTTTGACTTTTTCAAATTCTGTTTTCTCCCATCGATACCTAAAGAGATGGACTTCTTAACTATTGCTTATGAGCCAAATCGGACGGGTTCTTAAGGTATGGTAAGGCAAGTCCAAATATTGTACTCCCAAGCAGAATTTTTATATTTCAAAAGAATCCAGTCCCAATCCTCCACCTGAACGAGACTTTTCACTATAGCGGGAACGTCCAACCCTCCCCCGAAAAGAGATTCTTCCACCCATCAGGCACGATATCCATCATATATATTTAAGTAGCTCCTGCTACCTGTGCAGCACATGAATAATCTTGAACTGTCTATGCCACTGACGACGGAGAAAGTCACCAGTGCATATAATCGTTTTGCTCGGATATTTCATCCAGATAGAAATCGTCATCTGAGCGAAGCAGAACAGGAAAAGACAAGAAAGATTTTTCTCCTTTAACCGAGTCGAAGAAGGATCTACTTCTTTTTATCTCAATTTTCGGGGAAAATTAGAGTAGAATTATTCGTGTAATATGTTTAAACTCCGCTAGTATATTTATTAAAATATAATCCCTCAGTTAAGCTGAAAAAATTGGAAAGGATCTTTATCTTTGTCAGCCTTGAAATACGCTTACATTACAAACTCTCGGAAGAAGTTTAGTCAACTTGATATTTCATATTGCAGTATTTTGGAATGAATTCGTTTGGGCAAGCAAAAAAGTATATTGTATTACGAACTTATAAAAGTTCAAATTTATAGAAATGAATGTTTTTGTGAGTGAAAGTTGTTTTCTTTTCTCCCTTCCATTCCACGACAGCGAAGATTCTTTGGTCTCATTGTTAATGAAGACATTTTTTAGTGGAGAAATGTCTGTATCGGCATTTTAAGTTCAAGTTATATTTTTTTATATCTGGTCTCTGCTACCTACTTATTAAAATATAACTTGGAAGTTAACGTAAGTGTCTATAATCATGCTTGCATTTTTCAAACTAAACTAATTGTGGGTTGAATAAAAGGTATTTTTTGGAATTGATATCAATTTTTCGTTACCAAATTCACTCTCTCGAACTTATTCTAGTCACATTTAGACAGATTGGCTGCATATTGACAAAAACTGGAACGTATGTCGTGTCGTATTTGGTTTCTACTATTGCACCAAACCGAATCCACTGTAGTCACTCATGAGTGAATAAAACGTGGCTTTACTTCGTTATCTCGCTACAGGGTGAACTAGAACTTGGTGAAGTCGACTTTATGCATGTACAGGTTGTGCATTTTTTTTTGGAAATCCGCCTTATGGTATTTATTGCAATATTTGCAATTTTAATAATTTAAATACATTTATTTAATATTGAGAGTGTCATTAAATTTCGTTGACTTACAATTAAAAAATGTTTCATGAATAAATATGGTGGGGGGATTGTAATATATCGCTAACAAGGTTTCGTAATAAAAGCAGTGTCATATTAATTATTGTATTTAACCTAACATTTATATCCTTCTTTTAAAAATACTGAAAAACATTTACAACAATCCTAATCTAGCTTCTTCCGAGTCATCATCTATAGCTGGAAGAGCTGTTGTTTCAGAGACTGCAACTGTGTTGGCATTTACTATACCCCCACCACTTCCCCCATTTGCATTGATTGAGGAAGGTAACACATAAATTATCGGTGAGCCCCCTTGCTGCTGTGCTGTCCCCCCACCATTCGGATTCCCTTGAGTTACAATACCTTTTACTAAACCACCAACCAGCTTACCAACTGCTCCCCCATCTCCTCCATATGCAAACCGGATTTCCGGGGTGGTCTCCTCAGGCACTAGAAATGGAGCAGATGTAACACCTTGAACAAGTTGGAATTGACCGGAGCTGTCAACACTACCAATGTAAATTGGACCTCTTGTCGTTCCCTGAATATACTGTGGTCCTCCTGCTGGCACTCGCAACCCCGTAGCATTCAATAATCCTTGTGTCAAGCCTGTTGCGACCTTTTGAAACTCTCCAGTTAATGGAGATAAAAGCTGGAAAAGAAGTTGAGTAAATATGCCATCTCGTATACTCACAAGGGCATTGACAGGGGTATTGTCATCCCCCTCATCTTGCTTCACTTTTCCTTGTTTTTGAGGATTATTATTAGAGATGTCATTATCCACCGATGACAAGTACGTTGGGTTTGTGATCAGTGTTGGCGCTGCTGTAGACCATCTAGTTAGCTATACAATTTAGCATTTTTAAAACTCTTCCAACCCTCGCAAACTTTTCTCTACATCAAATGTAAATAATCCCTTACCAACACAACAACGCAAAATGGTAGAATCAGAGTACGGTATTCCATGTCGTGAAGGTGGGATGTTTTCACTGGAGCCACTGCACTCTTTCCTGTCTCGAATATTAAACTGGGCAGTCACCTTTCTGTCCGTGGTTATTGTTAAATCCGCCCATACACCTTGCCTTCATATCTATTATTTAAATGATTGCGGTTGTAGACTGCAGTTTTTTTGTATTCTGTCTGATACATTGTGTAATTCACCCATTCAATAAAATTTATCTATTAGCTATTCATTTTTATTCATGTATGCACGCGTAGTGTAGCATAACTGCAGAGGATATTTCGTAGTGCATTCATTCCTCCGTAATTACGGCATTGTTTTGTAAACTAACGTTCTTAGTTTTCGGTCTGATAATAGTCATGTGTCAATGAGCGTCGTAGTGTGTACTACTGTATATGTTATTCAATTGTTTAATTCATATAAAAGAAAAACAAATATTTATGAAAGGGTGAACAGTTCATTACCACATTTTCCTTCATATATTTTTGTTTTGCATTATAACGCGTTTATAATGGAAATGCTTGGAGCGCAGGTGTGAATAGTTATGTCAAACTTAATTTTTGCCACTTCCACCAGGTCTCTAACATAAAAGTTTGCGCAATGTTACACAGATCACAACGAGAAACTGCATATCACACAGTATATTATATAACATCTATATTTTCCATCCATGAAGTGAGACAGATTGCGTTGGATGAAAGAGACGGAGAAAATGAAAGTAGCAATTAAAGCATAATCAGAATAAATATTTAAAGATTGAACTATTTATTATTGCCAATGAACAATAATCCGAATTCCTCGCAAAATAGCAAAACTCTTCAGTTTTCTATGCGAAAATTAAAATCATATAAACTTTATTTTTAAATTTCAGTCAACACAATTTTTAAAGCTTGACTGAATTACCAACTAGCAATTGTCACGAAACAGATAACCCTTCTTGTTGAAGGGATGATATGCTAGCTATTACGTTTGTAATATCCAGCAAATTCTATCTCATTTCATCCACGGGTCCAAAAAGGAGAATGCACTCTTCATAAGTTTTCACATAAGGAAACCCCTCCGTGGTCTAGTAAAATGGAAAACACTATAAGATACGCAAATAATGAATAGAAGGATTAGATTATAAGTTTTGAGATAAAATTTAGGGTACCCGATATTTAAAAAATATATTGTCTACTTCAATTCTTATAAGTTTTGTAGTCTTCGAGAATTTTTAGGTATTCAAAACTGGACACCTGGTAAAACCTCAAAAGCGTGCAACAGCAAAGTAGACGTCCATGCGTGAAAAATGTTCTGAGTTCTGATCCAATAAGTGTTTCATCACTTCACCACACATACATATCACAAACGTATCTCGTTCTCGTCGATCAACTCAAAATACCGAATGCATATCACAGTCGATTTTATCCGTAAGCTTGTTCCTCAAGCAAATTTACTAGCTAATAATAATGCATAAAGACAAAAGATATATATCTCAACTGAAGTACATCCTCCTAAAGACATTGCCATTGCTCATCATTATCATAATTCAGAGAAAATAACAAAATCAAGCAAGGATGACGCAAGGAGGATTGAGTTAGGGCAGATGCCAATGAAGAAAGATGCATGTGGATGGATTAGCATAACTGTCTGAACATGAAATAACACTGGTCATTATTTTCTCTTTTAAAGAAAGATTGACACTAAAACAAAAACACATAATACATAGAGCTCGAAAGAATTTGTGCATCCAAATAAATTGCAAGCACTTTTAAGTCATTTTACTTACAATTTTACAACAACATTCAAACCATGTCAAAATAAAAATGTGAAAATTAATACTGCAACATTTGGTTGAAGGTTGAATTCCGTTTCATATTACCCAGTTGCCAAAGTAGATGGATAGGTCTATTGTTGCCGATATACATGCTAACTTCACACTTACTCATAAAAACATCACCATTTGAAAGATATCTCCATTACAATGTGAAAATTTGAAATTGCGAGAAGGGGTTATCAAGGCTAGATTTATTTACCAGTAGAACTTAGCACAGCAGCCATACCAAAAATATGGATGACGGATACCAGAATGAAAATCTAAATATTGCTGTCTTTCAAGCTTCGACAGCGTTTACAGATATACGTGTGCATTTCCTTAGATTTTTAAATTCCCTTCCACTGTCTTCCGTGCTCATCATATTGCAGCTAAATTTAAAGAGCCTTTTATAAAGATAATAAATGCAGGAATGTGCATGTGTAAGCTGAGAAAGCGAAACAGTCTTCAAATATCTCTGTGACGCACACAAGAGCTAATCTTGTCAAGTCTTCAAGTGTGATAATATCTTATATCATAGCATACATTTTTATGTGCCTCAAAACATACTTCCAAGCTTTTCCAAAGATTTTATCTTCACAGACAGTTCGGCAAATTAAGGCGGAGCTCAACAAAATTGTCTTATCATCATGGCACTTACTTTGGGTGCTCGGGCTATTTATGGTGTCTTTATGTCAATAACAATAATATTAACAATTACAATTTTAATTTACGGAATCCTTTCCTCTTCGCCTAAAATTGACCCAGGACAAGAGCCACAAGAGGGCTTTCCAGTATTGGATTATGGTAAGTGCAAGCTTGTACAATAAAAGGTTTTTATAATAAAAATAAAAATATGCATTAAACCCGGAAGCTCGAATCAGAATGAATGAGGAAATTCTATTCTGAACTTTGAAGATATCCATAACTACTACCCAGCTTCTCCAGAGCAGCAATTGACAGTGGCCAGTGTTCTAAAATATGCAAAAATTGATCGGACCAAGAAGTTCATCGAAAAATTTACCAAGTTTCACAGTCGCAACAGCAAAAGATACTATGGTCCTGGTTCTGCAAACGAATGGCTTCTTGCAGAGATTCAAGCTGTCGTAAACAACTACACTGGAGTAGCCACTGTGGAAACCATGGAGAGCGATGACTATCTCCAAAAGAACATTATCGCCAAAGTGAATGGCACAGATCCGAAACTAAACTCGGAAATTATCATCCTAGGAGCTCATCTAGATAGCCTTAACCGCGCTGGTGATAAACTAAGGTCCCCTGGCGCAGATGATAATGCGAGTGGTTCTGGTGTAGTTTTTGAAATTCTCACAGCCATTTTAGAAAGTGGAGTAAACTTAAAGCGCTCTTTGGAATTTCACTGGTATGCAGCCGAAGAGGCTGGTTTACTCGGCTCAGACACTGTTTCTGAATCATACAGACATGCAAATAAAAACGTTATCGCCATGCTAAATCTAGACTGTTTAGGATATGTACGAGATGTAAATAACACCATTGGGATTTATAATGACGGTCTAAATCACGAACTTCTCAACTTTACTCGGATGATAGCTGACAATTATATTGATTACGAGTGGGAAGATGCCTGGTGTGAATATCCCTGCTCGGACCATGCCACCTGGCAAGCTTATGAATATCCAGCAGTATTAGTATCCGAAGTTGAGTTTCTGTCTAATGTAAGAGGATATAGATTTGAGCAAGAAATATTAAGGGTTTGGAGTATAAATATGTTAATATTTATAATTTTTTTCAACTGCTACAGCGCCACATTCACACAGCATATGACACAATGGATAAGTTGTCTTTCGAGCAGATTTATGAAATCTGTAAACTTGCTGGGGCTTTCGTAGTAGAGCTTGCAGACATGCTTGTTGATGAATAGGTTGGAGCATACACGCAACATGTATCTGGATTTTGAACTCATCGAAGACATTTATTACTTATCGTTAGTAATTGAAATCAGTTCCATGAATAAATGCCAACAGTGATGGTAAGGGAAAGGAGCTTTACAAATCTGTCTTGTTTCCGTTGCTTCTGGATTGTATTTTTTGAAGTTACAGGAGTGTCTCGTTGGAGTGTCAGCAATTTACAACATGGATAAGTGCAAATGCTAAGAATTCAAGTGAAAATTATTTAAACGTGTGTCTAGCAATAAATTAATTGATGTTATCTTTTTTCTCAGTTTTGTCTTTTTAGAAGTGAATAAAAATTTGTTTGATGAATTTTTTAAAAGTATAAGTCAACAAGTTAGATTATTAAATTGTCATAGTCTAGAAATATTCTGATCTTGCTTTTGGACCCGGAAAATGGAATAGTCCTTAAAATACAAAACCCTTTATTTTGCAAAAGGCTATAAAAGTTGCGGTCTACAAGCGCCTGCATTTTGAATATTCTGGCGTTTTTGTGGACGATGTTCATATTAAGGAGCTCAACAAACAGTGGGAAAAAAGAAATGGGGATCGGTTACATTACAAATCAGCAACCTGCAAAAGCTTTGAAAAAAAATCGGGTAAAACTAATCAACATGCTTCATCAATTATCGCATCAGCATCTCTTAATTAACAGCTTGACAATATCTTTCCACAGAGCAGTATATTTTTTACGAAGGGTTTATTTAATTTACTCTCTTCTTGAACACCGTGTGTGTGCAGGCTAATATAGACTCAAGTTGGAATGATTTATGCCAAATCTAAACAAAAAGAGCATCTGCTTAATCAACCACAAGATTTGCACTGGTCTACTTTTTCCACTGCAAGCAAACCCGAGAAAGACTGGTAATTCATTTTGAAGTTACGCTATGACTATATGACTTACAGAAAGATTGAAAAACAAACAGTAGAATACTAATGCATACATCATTGACCTATTGACCAGCACACCGAAAGAATGAACATTCAAATAAACTGCATAAAGTGGAACAACAGGGGATTTTCAGACGTTGTGTAAATAAATATAACTTTTATAGAATCGCCCCTTTTGCAAATTCCGATGAAGTGGACGCCCTCGCCCTACTAGTTATTCTCAGTTGAATTCAGTGGTCACATCATAATTCACATACCAATAACTTCCAAGGACATGCTAACTCATCTCTGCAATACCTTTACTTAAGACTTACCTTTAGCTCTTGTCATAATGTGTAACATTTTGAAATCCTTGATCTTTGACCCAAAAAGGGTAAACAATTTGGGAAAACTCTAAACTAGTCTTGAAGTAATACCCTATAGGTACTGATACCATAATTCAAGAATCGTTATCATATCAGTTCAGATTCAAAGAGCTCTTCCAGACACAAACTCACAAAACACGTCATCCCCATTCGCTGAATAAAGCTGTGGCAAAGCGTCTTATGTCTAATCTATAAAGATAAAGATAGCGTAAACACGAACCAAATTCTTCTTGTCGACTTTTTTCATTTAAACCTAAACCTCTGCTGTGAGCTCATGGCTAAGTCGAGCAAGTATCCAGTAAAGAGACAGCATAGCTTTAATTCCTAGAATCAGGACGTTAAGCAAGTGCGATAATTACCTAATTTAATTTCCCATATAAAACATATTTTCGTTGAACAACGTTCGCATAATAATACAGACCTGTCAGAGCGTCATCCTTACTTTATATCTTAACCGTGTTGTATCATAGGTCAGAGGAAACTTAACAAAAGTTTGCAAAATGAAGAAAAGTGGTTGTGTGATAATATTCATATTATTAATCATAATAGCAATCACGCTAGTCAGTTTTTTATTAGTGTCCTCAAATAACACTGTTCGAGAAGTGGATTCTCGAGATCTCGATAATGATACCTTAAAATTTAGTGGTGGCAAGCAGTCTAATGAATTTGCAATAAAAACTACTTCAGAGGCAGCAAGTGAGGACAATGATGTTATCGATTCCACTCACTACGGAAGTGACACTCATTTCCAAACACATCAAGTTCAAACTGAAATTAGCCCAGGTATCCATTACGAGCAATTAGAAAGATTGAAGATTTAAATACTAAAATTATTTCTTTTTTTAAAGCGCGCTACCCCACCTCTCCAAAGCAGAGCTTGACTGTGGCCAGGATTCTAAAATATGTGAACATTGATCGAATCAAAAAGTTCATGGAGGAATTTACTAAATTTCACAGTCGCTATTATAAAAAGTACTATGGTCCTGGTTCTGCAAATGAATGGCTTCTTTCAGGAGTTCAAACCGCTCTAAAAAATTACACTGGGGAAGCTATTGTGTTTACAATGGGGAGCGAGGTTTACCCCCAAAAGAACATTATTGCTAGGTTGGAAGGTGCTGATTTTAAATTAAAATCGGAAATTGTCGTTCTGGGTGCTCACCAAGATAGCATAAACTATGCAGGGTCATCAAAAATATCCCCGGGTGCAGATGATAATGCGAGTGGGTCTGGTGTGATTTTTGAAATTCTCCGAGCGATTTTAGAAAGTGGAGTAAAACTAGAGCGTTCTTTAGAATTTCACTGGTATGCAGCCGAAGAGGCTGGTTTACTCGGCTCCAAAACTGTTTCCACTGGGTACAGAAACTTAAGTCGAAACGTCATGGCCATGTTAAATCTAGACGTTTTAGGTTATGTTAGTGATCTTGGAAAGATAATTGGGATTTATGATGACAACGTAGACGACGACCTTCTCAAGTTTACTAGGATGATTGCAGATAATTATATCGACTACAAGTGGAAAGCTGCTAACTGTGGGTATCCCTGCTCGGATCATTTTTCCTGGCAATTTCAAGGATATCCTGCGATATTTGTAGCTGAGCTTGAATTTAATGTGAGGAGGAGTGTAAAAACTTTAAAATTGTAATTGAAATGATTTTAAAAAAATTAATGCGTTTTTTAACGAAATTTCAGCGCTACGCTCACTCAGAATTTGACACCATGGACAAGTTGAATTTTGAGCAAATTTATGAATTTTCTAAACTTGCTCTCGCCTTTGCCATCGAGCTTACTAAATCATAGGTAAGGAGTTAATGATATTCTTCTATTAAAATGTATTTATTCTAGAACTAGTTATAAATAAATGCTAGAGTGATGTTTAGTGTTAATTTATACGTGCTTTTCAAATTTGTCTTGTTTCTCGTTCCATCGTTTTGAATTTTATTTTATTTTATTGACCATTTTACGCGTTATAATTGGAGATCATACTTTTTAGGGATATATTTTGAAGAATAATACGAATTTCCAACTGTCCGTCCAATTATTGTAAAATCAGAAATATTCCTAAAGTAATTTTCCAGAACCCTGCTGCCAAAATTTATGACCTATTTGTCAAATAAGTCACGACGATGGGCGATGGGATAGCTCTTGGAGAGGAAAACAGAAGCATAGAAAGTTGCAATTAAAATCCAAGCTATTGAATTCGTAAAACCAGTCAACGTTTATGAAATACGTATTTTATCAACATTCAACGCTATCGTTTCATTTGATTTACAAGTTTAGCCAAGTTTTAGTATTGAACTGTGTTGTGCTAACATTGTTGGCAATGCTAAAAATATTTAGGTCTCACTCAATTTAATGCATACTTTCTTTACCAGTCGTTCCAAACCTCTACCAATGGAATCCGGGTTGTATTTAGTTATTCACAGAGAATCGTTGTTTAGAACTTGATTAGATTCTTTTTTAATTATCAAAATTAAAAATTAACAGACCATAAAATAGCTCACTTTTTCCGAAGCCATATCGCTATCCCTGGGTACATCGAACAATTTTTTCTGGGCTAAAGTGAAGTCATGGAAGGTTTTATCTAGAAAGTCTAGAAATAGTATTTACTCAAGCAGGATATTTCGTAAAAAAAGCAAAGACACAATGGCAGTAATTGGATTCGGACATGGACACGTCCACTGATAACTTACTTATTTATTCAGGGCCAGTTTGGCGATCTTAAAGCCATTCTCAGTTCGCAATTTATTGTAATAATAATAAGGGATCTAGAAAGGTGAGCGGTCAGGAGGAACTTCAACATTTCATTAACTTACGGAATGCTCGATAGCTCATCGCAAGAGGCATTCATAATTAATTTAAATTATACGCACATGAAAAAATCCCGCATTCTAGTCATCACAAACTATAAAATATTCTTTCGGAGTTTTACCTTAACTCGAATTCCCACAGAATATTAAGCATAAAATACACAATGACAGATTTATAATTCTTTGCTTTCCACTTAACTGAAACCAAACCCCACAGGAGTACCGTAGGTAAGTAGCTTAGTGGCGTTTATATTGTGGCATTCTATAACAAAAAATCCTGCGATTTCACTGGATGAATCATTTAATTATAAATATACTTATCAAATGGAGAATTATTCAGCATTGAATTTGAGGCATTCATAATTAATTTAAGTTATACGCACATGAAAAAATCCCTTATTCTACTCATCACAAACTATAAAATATTCTTTCGGAGTTTTACCTTAACTCGAATTCCCACAGAATATTAAGCATAAAATACACAATCACATACTTATAATTCTTCGCTTTCCACTTAACTGGAGTACAGTAGGCAGGTAGCTTAGTGGCGTTTATATTGTGGCATTCTATAACAAAAAATCCTGCGATTTCACTGGATGAATCATTTAATTATAAATATACTTATCGAATGGAGAATTATTCAGCATTGAATTTTCACTTCGAGTCAACTCTGAAAAATGCCAAATGTATAATTTGACATCCTTCTAGGATACAGAGGGAGTATATCGGATTTAAGCATAATACGGATCATCTGAGATTCACGGTTTTCAAATATTCAAACTCGACAATGATATTTTCAGGGTGACCGTGAGCTCAATAGTAAGATAATTTCACTTTAGGTTAAGTATAAAGTTTCATTCCATTTCATTCCTCATTCCAGAATACAACTAAGACCCTAGTTGCGAACATTATAATATTTTCACAAAACAGTTACTTCTTGTTTCCCCCCTGGATCACCTTTAGTTATATCTTCCATTTATTTTTTTCCATTCCCATCTCTTTTTCAACCCTTAATCATGCTCGGCACTGCGAGTAAAGGTCTTCTTCAAGTATTAATAAAATCCAGGTCAGCATTTGATCTTTGGAATTACATTCCTTTCCATTGGAACAAATCTTCTGGGAAATTTTGTCAAAAGTCTGTCAAATCTCTACGAATACATAAGGTCATACTATATTGCTCCATTACATTTTCAATATTAGGATTCCTTCAAGTACTTCTCATCAAGAAATTCCTCCCAATTACAATAATAATGCAATGTGCTTTCTACTTTACATTTTTCTTGTGCGCTTGTTTCACAAATTGGGAAATGCATAAAAATTCTGGAGACGTGGTTGCCCTCCTTAATGGCATGATTCTGTTTGAGAAAAATGGCCAAGGTAAGTTATGCAAATCAAATTTAAATTAAAAGTTAATTTTACTCAATCCTCTTATCATATTATTTTTTTCTAGATGATTCAAAGGGAAAAAAAGACGTATTGCCTTTGCCGGCCCTCAGTCGACTACAGAGGTTTTCCTTACCTTTCATCAAATTATTAACTGTATCTGGGATCGCAATGCCAATTTTAGGACAGATTTCATTTTTCCGAAAACCATGCACGCCCTTCTTTCCTGGATTTTTTCTTGTGCAGAGCTGCAACTCCGGAAGTAACTCACTAGTACCTGCATCTTCCTTCCTCAAAACTGTCAGTTTACCATTGCCTGAAAAAGTTGTGCTGTTTCTGCTTGCATTTTTTATTCGATATCCCATGTTTTCCTTTATGCTGCATGGTTACTGCATACAAGAAGTTTTGACATTGATTGTTCATCCATTTTGTTTCCTTTCTTATCTCCAACTCCCTTCTGTGAGGAATCTGAGGAAAGAAGAAATGCCATTGTTTTTGAGGAAAATGCAAATTTTCGTTAACCATTACAACATAACTTACATGCGGAGTCGGAGCTTTATTTTGTTATTTGTGCTTTTCGAGCAGATCCTTGGCTTACACACTTGTATCAGTTTTCACGACAAATTATCTTTAGAAAGGATTGGAATTTTGAGCTGCTCAGCGCTGGAATGTTGTATGCTTTTAGTGTGTCTGTTTGGAATGTTGGCGAAAGTTTATGAGAACTCATGCTCGTTGCTGGAGGATTTGAAAGTGGGAAAATTCGGGAGGCGAAAGGCGGACATAAAGCTTATGAGATCTTTTCGACCTCTCAAGATTTATCTCGGAGAGTCGAATTTCCTTGATAAACTCACCCCAGTTAATTGTGAAGATGTGGTTGCTCAGGAAGTCGTTGACTTGTGCTTATTAAATAAACCTTCGTAAAATAATTGTTTTATGATTGTAATTAACTCCTTCTTTTAAAAATATGCTATAAATCTTCAAATCTTGTAATTAAACTGAAAATATCGTATTCAATGCTATTTAATACTACACTTTTTACATCTTGTTTTTAATAGCGTTTGTGAGTACATCAATACCCACAAAAAATACGTGCGATGACTTTAAACTAACAATTTCATACATGTATGTAAGCTAAATGATTTTACAACCATGTAATTGCTAACCATTAAGTCGATTTCTAGTATAAAAGCTTTAAAAGTCACAAACAAAATTTCAAATCTGTAATTTTTTCTGCAATATAAATAAAATCTGTCTACTTAAATATCACAAATAAATATCAAACCTACCTTCTATCCACTATATTCTAGCTGAAAAATTTATGCACTGAATTTCCTCTTAAACTTAAATAGAGAAATGTAGTATTTTTTCCATCTGCTTTTGTTATTCCATTCTTTAAAGCAAGAGAAAAGAGAGTAAATATCCATACTTATAATATGAGCCTGTTTGAGATTCCGACAGTGGTACCTTTTATTCATACTAGCAGTTTTTAAAATAAAAATGGCATCAAATGAACGCTAACGAGGTCAGGAGTTACGACGTCCATTTATTTTTTCAAAAAGTTGACTCTAATTAGTTTTAAAATGTGATTTAGTTTTTAGTAATGCATTTTGCATGATAGATTTCGTAACAGTTATAAAATGCCCTGTTCTGTATGAGCTTTGATTTTCTTTTCTTCACACACACTTGTTTAAGTTTTCGTGGCTCCTCAAGCAAATGTCAATTCGGTTAGGTTACACATTTGCACACAGTGTGACATCCATTAGGTAGTGTAGCTAATGATGATGTTGCACACATTCTGAATGAGTAAATACTGACTGAATCATATAGGACTGGACTGGATTTAATAAATAAAATATGACCCTTTCTTTCATCCATTTAATTTTAAATGGGGGTTTACTAGTATAGTCATAATGAGTAAACTTTTAAAGTAAGCTCTTTAGAAAACAAAATTGCATATAAACAAGTGTGCCACAGCAAACTTTAATTATTTACTGATCTGCTCTCCCATATTAAGCTACATGCAATATCACACACACAGCCAATTAACAAGCTAGCTCGTCTTTTATCTACTCCGGATTGATCATTAACATGACGATTAGCGGTTTTGTAAAGATATTCATTGCCTATAAAAGTCGTTAAATTTTTTATCTTCATACAGAACACTCAAGTTTACTTTGACTAACGGCCTAAAACATTTATATCTGAATGTGGTACACGAACAAAATGAGATCAATATTCCAGACAACTTGTCTTCCTCTTTACTTCATCTCAATCATAATATTAGTTTCTGCCAACAGCAATGTTGGAAAACGGCTAATAAAAATTAGAGCTAATGAATCTGCAATATGGGTGACGGAGGCGGAGATGAAACAAATTTTACGGACTGTGGGTTTCTTCGATTTGACCCGTCATGGGAAGGACATTGACTTTCCAAAACAACGGGTTGGAAATAACTCAGGTATGCTACATATACATCATATAAGGGCAAACTAAACTAATATATAAATACAACCATTACATAATTTTCATTTTCCAAGAGCCCTACCCCACCTCCCCTAGGCAGCGATCGACAGTTGCCACGATACTGAAAAATGTGAACATTGAACGAGTCGAAAAATTCATGAAGGATTTCAGTGGCTTCCAGAGTCGCCACCATAAAATGTACAATGGTCCAGGTTCTGCAAACGAATGGCTTCTTTCTGAGGTTCAAGCCGTTGTAAACAATTACACTGGAGTAGCAACTGTGGAAATAATGGGCAGTGATGATTACCAACAAAAAAACATAATCGCCAAACTGAAGGGCACAGATCCAAAACTAAAGTCGGAAATTGTCATTCTTGGAGCACACCAAGATAGCATAAACTATGCTGGAGAAACGGAAAGAGCCCCTGGAGCTGATGATAATGCAAGTGGTTCTGGCGTAGTTTTTGAAATTCTCCGAGCCATATTGCAAACTGGAGTTAAATTAAAACGCACATTAGAATTTCACTGGTATGCAGCCGAAGAGGTTGGGGTGCTCGGCTCAGACACTGTTTCTGAAACATACAGAAACACGAGTAGGAACGTTATCGCCATGTTAAATTTAGACTGTTTAGGATACGTTAGTAAACAAAGGAAAACCATTGGGATTTATCATGACGGGGCAGACAAGGACCTTAGCACATTCACGCGGATGATTACTGACAATTATACTGACTACAAGTGGAAAGACACTCAATGCGGGTATTACTGTTCGGATCATGCTCGCTGGCAGTCTCAAGGATATCCTGCAATATTTGTGGCTGAAGTACAAATCTATGTAAGAGTTTCAGTTTAAAGACAGAAATGAAAATTTAACGAGAACAAAATTTAACTTGCTGATTTATATTTTTTACAGCATAGCATACATTCTGCGTTTGACACAATGGAAATTATATCTTTTGAACAAATTTATGAATTTTGTAAACTCGCCTTAGCTTTTGGAATTGAGCTTACAACCCCTGCTTTTTCATGATCCGGAAAAAAATCTTTGTCAAATAAATTTTACTACAGACTCACTCGTATGTTGGAATAAAAAGATTGGAGTAGAAAGTTTGGTGGTAGAAAGTTGTGTTGTTTATTCTTCTTTTGTTCTCATAATTCCATGTTATAAAATGAAGGATTTTTCCTGATATTTACATCATAACATATTTCTATTGTGTACATAAAATTAATAAAGTAGAAAAACAAACTTTCTCAGAACATGCGGCGGTTTCATGCAAAGTTAAAATCTCAGGAGAACAATTTATTGAAGTTTCGATCTTGTCCAACCATTAGACAATTAAAATTTTTGAAGGCTTCGCTTTTCAATTTTTTTAGGAATTGTTTAAAACCGAATTATCGTAAAGATGTGCAATTTTTTTCCTCGATCAATTTAATTTTCATTGGAATAAGTCTCTTAAATAAGTAGGAAACTTGGATTTGACTCGTCACGGCGTAGAAAACAAGATGGGCAGCAAAGTGGAAAATAATTTTGTCCATAGGAAAAATATTTTTCGCGATTTGAATTCGCTTTTATCAAAGCATTTTTTTTACATAAATGTTCTAGTAGCATACCCAGTGCCCACAAAGTCCAAAAGACAAAGGAACGGTTTGGAAAAGCATTCAAATGAACAGGATTAAAAAAATTATAAACAACTTTCCTAGTCGCTTCTTTAAACGGAGCCAACGACTATGGAAGGGCGTGAGTGACGTAAATTTCCTACAATTATGTAGATGCCATTAAGCTTATCTAATTTATTAAGACGATTATCGATTATCGCTAATTTCAACTTCACCTTAAGATTTATTACTCATTGTGATTACCCTGAGATGCATATTATCTTCATAAATGTCTCTAAACCAGTAAATGAACTCTGCATCCAGTTGTCAGTAGTATTGCAGATTGATCAGTAGACGATATTCAGGTAAAGATTATGAGCTGCGTATGTTAGGTAAAGGTGCACACAAATATACCAAAATTTATTATCTTGTACATTTTGGAAACTTTCATCGCTCTACATTTAATATTGTTCACCGACATGAAGGAAGAAATCGGCTTTCGATTTCCAATTCTTCTTACAATTAGTTTCGTCATTTGCGCATCATTCGGATCTCCTGCAAGCAATGAAGAGAAAAAGTGGTTTATCAAACTGAATCCAAATGAGCCAGCAAAATGGGTGACGGAAAGTGAAATGATGAATCTTCTACGTCAAGTGGGCTTCCTTGACTTGACACATATTGGAAAGGATGTTGTTCTTCCGAAGTCACGTGTTGGGAAAAATTCAGGTACATTCATGTTTACCCGGTTAAATTTTAAAGTTAAAAATTAAAACTGATTGGTAAATAATTTTTAAAGAACCATATCCAATAAGCCCAAAAGAGAAGAAGACAGTGTCCCAGGTTTTGAAAAATGTTGACATGAAGCGTGTCGAACAGTTCGTTACAGATGTTAGCAACTTTTACAGTCGCAACTACAAAAGCTACTATGGACCAGGCTCTGCTAACGAGTGGTTGCTATCAGAGGTGCAATCATTAGTGAATTTATATCCTAAAAGAGTGACCACAGAAGTGATCACAAGTGACAGGTATCAACAAAAGAATATAATTGCAAAGTTGATGGGATCAGATGCTACATTAAACTCGGAAATCGTGATTTTGGGTGCTCACCTAGACAGTATTAATCATGTCGGCGAAAAGGAAAGAGCTCCAGGTAATTAGATTCATGAGCTCAGAATATAAATCAAATGTGAACTTACGATTAGATTTTTTAAAAATACTTTCCTTAGGCGCGGATGACAATGGAAGCGGATCCGGATTGATTTTGGAAGTGCTAAAGGCAATCCTAGAAACTGGCACAATTCTCAAGCGATCCATAGAATTCCACTGGTATGCTGCTGAAGAGATTGGGATTATGGGTTCCGACACGGTTTCCGAGACATACCGAAATGAGTCACGGAATGTGATCGGAATGCTGAATTTGGATTGCTTAGGGTATGTAAGTGAAGAAGGAAAAGTTATTGCCATTTACACGGACTACTCGGTGGATAAAGATCTTACTGAATTTGTTCGCATGATTGCTAACAATTATGTTACGTACAATTGGGCAAATCGTCGTTGTACGACTTACTGTTCCGATCATAACCGCTGGAATTCTCAAGGATATCCTGCTGCTTATGTTTCTGAACGGATAACCACAGTAAGTGCTCATCATCAAATTCCAATATAACTCATATCTTCAGGTTCAAAATTTATCATGAATTTTCTCACAGAAATACATTCATTCGAAAAAGGATGCAATTGAAACTATAAATTTCGAGCAGGTAAATGAATTTGCAAAATTGGCAGTCGGTTTCGTTGTGGAACTTGGGGCTTCTGCTTCATCATGAGAAGAATGAAAAAATTACTCCATTTTTTGCTGTACAATATAAATCTCACATTTATTAGTATTTATTCCTGAATACTTTTAAATTTAAGTACATCAATTGTTGTAGTGCTCGAGTTGAAAACTTTATTATCCACTCCTTGAAAATGTAATGATCTATTATTTCCATTGCTGGAGATTGTTGAGTTGCTTGGAGCAAGCTCGCCTTCGTATCTATCAGAGTATTTGTGTATTTTACGGGCGCATCTTCCATCCTTGAAAATTGAATTGAAAATGTCAACCAGAACGTCACAAACGAGGGGTGACTGAAAATATATATTTATTCCTACATTTTTGTGTACATTTAAAAAACAAATTTAATGGGACATGATGAAAAACGTATTGTACCAAAGCAAATAGTCCAACCGTGGATCCTAGCGTGGTAATAAAAAGGAAAAAATCAAATTTTCTTCCTTCCCCTTCCAAGTCAATAAGAATTTTTAGTCCATACTCCTTCTTCAGTATTCGAGTACCATTTGAATAATATTTTGATGAGCTAGAAAATACGATTTGAGGGATTATGAAATCAACCAATTTCTCACAATTTTTACCTACCGGAAATTCCATCCTTTGGCAGGAATGTCCATTCTGTCAACACGACTGAACTTGTATTTTAAACTGCAGTCATTTCCAGTTCGCCCAAAGTCAAAGTCACAACTCCACTTCATTCTTATTCGAAACACTCCACCCTTTGAATTAAAATATTTTCAAGACAATCTTATGTTTTGAGAGGAATGCAAAAATAAAATGTTTCATATCTTATACCCTAATTGCAACATCCGAGAATTCATATCCACTCCAGGCAACAATATCCCCTATTTTAAATATCGGACATAGTGGATCCGTATCTGGATCATATCTACAACTGGCAAGATATGCTGCAGTTTTGTTTGCAAGATTGGTTCCTTGATATTCACCACAATGAGGGAAATCCACCGTGTTTTTTAATAAGACAGTAAAATTCGCAACCTCTTCCAAAAGTGGTTTTTCCCCTCGTCTATTAAAATGTATTCAAAAGGATTGCATTATAAAATGCAATTTTTAAACTCCTAATTCCTAACTGAAAAAATTAAACAGGCAGCAGACCTTGGTAGTTTTCCAATTTCAACTGGGCACCAACCAACTACTTCACAAATACCCGTTCCAGTACTGTTATCACATTTCCCCGTAAAAATACCTGAAGACCATTGTCCTTTCTCGCAATCCGAATCTTTAGCACAAGCCGTGGATGGCTTATTTTCATCTGGACATGTACTTCTTGATTGGTTCGGTGAAATGACTAGATTCGTGGTTATCGTAAAACTTCCTGTTTCACCCTCACCCACCTGTACTGGATATACTATATCGGTGGGATCCCAAATTCTGCGATAATTTTCTGGATTTTGAATCCCTAATTCTTCGTCAGATAAATGTTCTGTGTTTGCATAGCCTTTAATTTTAGTTAACACTGCACCTCGAACTCGACAGGTGGACTTGTACATCCTACCAACGTCCAGCCTAATGCTCGAAAAGAAGGAATACCAGACAAGAGCTACTAAAAGCCATGACACTATAACGATTATTGGACTGCGGACATGAACTAAAGCGTGTTGTGGTGTAAACAGTGAGTACGTTTTTTAAATTCATTTTGAGGGATGCTAAGTTTTTAGAGAAATCTTGGCTTCAAGATTTATCTCCTTATGTCTTTGCAAACTAACCAAAACGGGACTCAATACTAAGGCCAGGCAAAAACCATTTGAATTATATGGATCGCATTTCTTTAGTATAGTATAACTAGAAAATTGAAGTTGCGTGATTCTGAAATTATCTGCTGAATCCATTGTAGTTTCCATTTCTCATCAAATGTTAATTTTAAACAAAAAAGTATAGACAGGTCTCATCTACGTGGTCTAATTTTAAATGAAACATGGTTGATTGCTGTATCAAAATATGGGCCATAGGATGCATATTCCCAGAACTTTATTATAGGTATGCAAAAAATAATTGCTCATGTGAAATTCCCAGTGATTTCAATTTCAACGCCTGATATAGGAGAGCACGGATTATTTAGTTTGTTTATGATTTCAATTAATTATCAATATCATATTTCCTTAATACTTACTATGCAGGTCATAATAAATTACTTATAATTGATCCACTCATCATATTCTCATCATCATATCATTATCTCTAGGGCAGATTTGTAATTTCGTGATTGTGGATGATTACACAATAGAAATACATACAATACAATATGCATATATTACAGCAAAAATTGCTACCTTGAACTTCACAATGGATTTTATTTTTATTTGATTAGCTGCATGCTAGATACAATACAAAATTGTGGACCTACCGACAAAGGCAAACGAATAGCCTTAACCTTCTCCACGCACGTAAAAAATTGGACTGCAATCCTTCCCCAAGATTACGAAACTGCTTCCGAGAAATCGTCACGTAACCAAATGATAACATTTTAGCTTCATAATAATTATATACCGTTCACTGCCAACGATTTTATTGTGTGAGTTTGTCAAGACAAAAACGATCAGAATCAATGGTACCATGACTCATATTACATGACCATCATAATCTCAAGTCTTTTTCGACTTTTACACATGTGCTAATTTACACGTCCCTTTACTCACCTTTCAGCAACAATAAAATAAAGAACACACGCGTCCCCGGTCCCTTAAAAATGTGCGTTAATTCACATTACAAACGACATCATGTAGTATGATAACATGAAAAATTGCCATTGACCGCGAGAAAATCATACAAATTTTATTTAGATAGATTTCCCATTCCCACAAGCCAGCTGCATCACTAGATCGGCGTGGTGCCCATATGCCTCTGAACATACTCTTCTCTTATGAAATTAAAATATTCTTCATATTGAAATTTAATCAAGACTCACTTTTTCTTAAGAGCTGAAAGGAAATGTGAAACACATTTTGCTCAAGTGAACATTAGCATTTACTCGCACTAACTCTCACTCGCCACATCACATTTACAAGTATGGGCTGTTGAAGGCTTTCTTGCGATTTTCCCTTTCTCAATACCATATCTCACCTCTCTCTCTCACACACACACAAGAGCCCTTCCTCCTTGTTTGTGACTTGTACTTGTACATATAGCTTGTCTCTTTAGTGGACTCAATTGGCATCATCATTGTGTGTGTCATGCCATAACGTAAGTAAAAACGTAATATTGTACAACATCTTGCTTCACAGTATTTTTACTATTGACTACCTCAGAGTATGCTAACGACAGGGATAATTATGCAAGCGTAAGAAGGAAACGAGAAGAAAAACTGTCAAGAGCAAACAACTTTTATATCCTTAGTGCATTCGCATTCTCTCTCCATTTTTATGAGTTGCAGTGCAGGTCGTGTGTATAATAATAGAGCATATATCACAGCAATGCTAAATGTCAAGCATTGAAGAGCACCTACATTCTTCATCACATCTCACGAATGCTGACGTTACAATTCGTTTGATTATATTCTGAGTTTGTGTGAATGATAATGATAATGAGAGATTATCCTCGACCACAATATCCATTAGCCATCATCGTGGATTCGTGGCCGCCGTCAAAGCCAAAGACGCTTTTAGGCATGAACGTCAATAACAAATGAACAACGCCGGCCAAGGGAACTCGCTATCTCCAATCGCTCAAATGTGAATTTAAAGTTGCTCACGTTGTTACTCTTACTCCACACAAACAAATCATATATTTCTAGTCCTATGCATGCATATTTAGGGAGATTTTATGCATACCCTTATGCTCGGCTTATGAAAGTTTTGTGTGTATTTGTATGAATAAAATTCTCGATCGCATAATATCGAGGACTGTATATAGATATAGATAGATACGAAGTCTTATAAATTGCACAAATTTTAGTGAAAATATCGCTATTTTGTCTCCACTTGGTGACATCAGCTCATTGGTTATTGACTGGAGTGTAGCTCTTGTAATTTCTTTGTTGCTGCAGGAGAAGGAAAAGATACGTATAAGCATAAATTTAGGTATAAAATACCAGCGAAAAGGAGTAGAGATGAGATATTTTGCAATGGAAAAATACAGAAAAGGAAAAGAGGATATTTTGTGGAGATCGAATTTTACAGAGTAGTAGAGCGGATGTGATACATAAATCTATGATTTGCTAGCTTATACCCTGAACATGGTATAAATTGAATGAATCTATACTTATTCCGTCAGAGGATGCATACGTAACTTCACTCACAAATCAGGCATAATTTACAGATACATAGTAGACACACATGAGAAATTGCATATTAAGAATTAGAGTACATTGAACGAGTATACAGTAGAGTAATGGGCACAGTATTACTACGATTTTACTTGTGCTGCTTCCATCTCGTACATCATTGATAAATTGGTACGTAAGGATCCTCCTATATGGCTATGACATTGTATTGAATCCTACCTATTATACTTCAAGCAAATACTGCAACCTACATTTTTCAATGTAGAGGTGTGCAGAAACAATGCTGCGGTGGGTAACATTTAATGATTTATGTGTTAACCCTAAATTATATCATCTTCGCTCAAAATTCAATTTCCCGATACTTTTACTTCACATTTTACGGATGGGCAGGTACACCAGATGTAAAATACGTACATATGTCGGATGACACACCTAAGAAATTAAGAATTTTCATATCATATGGTGAGAGGCTAACCGGTTTCATCAGTTTCATCTGCCGTTTTCATTCAACTTTATTCAACAATCATCAAACAAATTGTATCGCCCTTATCGTCCAGTACAGTACACAACATTCTCAAGAGCCTTAATTAAAATTTCAAACCGCTAACACAAATTACCACCCACCATCCCATTTTCCCTTCATTTCCCCACCTTTACTTTATCTCGGATTATCAGACTGTGTGCTCTCGTATTCTCATATTCAGTTCAGACATATATTATGCATAAAGCCCATACTTATAGTATTTACGAGAAATGAGAATATACATTTAGCACACAAAAATATCCTTATCCACCACACCATACTTGATTGTCCTCCACACGGAGCATAACGTATATTCTCGTATCCTTAACAGTATCCCTGTTATATATCTCACAAACTTGTACACTCTCTCCGACATAAGGACAGAGAGGATTATCCTATTCACTTTTTCGTATCCTTCCCTTAATTACTTCAATGCACACTACAATCAGCAGCACTTTTTTATGCCTGTGCAGAGCAGCAGAGGAATAATAATACATTTTTACTTTTTATTATTGTCTGCCTCCTCCTTTGCGTCTGTATTATTGCCATATCCATCAAGCAGGAACGAATATATACTATTTTTGAACTACAAAAAAGTGAAATGACCGAGAGAGGGTTTATTCTGTAGTGAACGTTTTATAAAAAAATATATATATATATATCTATCTATCCATATCTTTTTCGAAAGTCGTTTAAAAAATTCCATGGAATGAGTTGCAACCTAACAGTGGGGAATCTTCTCAACACGGAAAAATAAGTTTGAAGGACACTCTCGGCGTAAAGGAAATATTCCTTTGGAGAGTGTGTGCAGCTGTTTTTCTTTTACTCCGTGACCTTCTCCACCTCCACAACGTAAACCAGCATATCAGCATCATCATGGACGAGGATGAAATGTGCGGTGGGGGTTTGTAGTTCTTGAGCACGGAGGATGAAGCCTTGCTAAAAAAAACAAAAAAACTTTCAATATTGAGAATGAATGGTGATAATGGAACAGCTGAGAAAGTGAAAAGTTCCTTTTCGAAAGTTTTGTGCTAGTTTTTCAAAAAATGAGCATTTTGTGTGTCGTTAAGAAAAGGTTGTGAAGAAGGAGCAGACGTTCGAGGATTTGATTGAACTTTCCCCTATTCTTTAGTCAAAAAAAGAAGGGGATTTGTGTAATTTCACATTTACTAGTTTGCGTGGGGGCTGAGCGGTATTGGAATTAAAAAGGTGAAAACTGATTTACACACGTTAACACGATATTCGATATACTAGTAAAAAGTGAAATCCATTTCGGTAAATTGTGTTTGTCATTGTGTAATGTAAATATATTGTTAGCCTAGTCGTCAGGTAGTTGGTAGTTGACGTAAATTTAAAAAAAAATTGAAAATTATGAATTAGTAGAAAACTCCTGAATCATAAATATACAAATGATGAATGACGAAAGAGATTTTAGTTGCAGATTTTATATTTAATCATTGGTTTACTACAACAACTGACGACTATATACTAATCATGTCGTAATGTAAGGTGTAAGGGGATCGGTCGGTAGAGAATCGATCGAATTTGTTTGGTTGTTGGTCGACGACAAATGTATCAACTTGAATATAGTTGTGATGTAATGGTTAACGGTTTGCTCTACCAATACCTGACACCAACTCCGTCTTTAATAGGAGACTTGATGGCCATAACTAATACTAATTAATGGTATAGTTCCCAATGACTGACAACTTTTCTATAACTACAAATTAAAACAATCGGCCATTGAAAGTTTTCTATGATGATAGTATTTGTACTTTTGGAATTAAATTGTTCGCGATGGAAACTTGAAAGTAACCATCAACCAAGTCTTGGTCTCAATTTCAGAATTAAAATCTAGACTAATATATTTTTTTCATTTTCAATTTCAGCTGGTAGCCACGCGTTCAATCCACCACCGTTACCATGGCGAATAATAACGGAGGGAGTAATAATAACAACAATGCAAGCAGTAATTCAGGCTCCAGTGCCAGTAGTAATTCAGTGGGGAATACAACCAGGGTTGCCAGTCCCCCTCCGCCTGACGCTCCTACGCCAGTCGCTGAAAACTGGTGCTATACTCAGGTAACGATGAATAAAAGTAGAATGGGAACATATACCAATGAACGATTTATGTTCCCGCGTATGAAAACATAATCAAGAGTTATATAAGATCGCTAACGGCTGTAATTTTTTCTTTCTTGGTTTTTAGGTGAAAGTTGTTAAGTTTAGCTACATGTGGACTATCAATAATTTTAGTTTTTGTCGAGAGGAGATGGGAGAGGTTCTTAAGTCATCTACATTCTCTGCTGGGGCTAACGATAAATTGAAATGGTGTCTCAGGTTAGTTTTTTTCCGTTCCGAAAAATTACAATAATTTAATATTACTTCACGAAGGGACTTATTTATAGCTGAACATTTTTTAATCAATTTGCAGAGTTAATCCAAAGGGTTTAGACGAAGAGTCCAAGGACTATCTTAGTCTGTACTTGTTATTGGTTAGCTGTAACAAATCGGAAGTTCGAGCCAAGTTCAAATTTAGTATTTTGAATGCAAAACGTGAAGAGACTAAAGCAATGGAAAGCCAACGGGCGTACCGTTTCGTTCAAGGAAAAGACTGGGGTTTCAAAAAATTTATTCGAAGAGATTTCCTCCTGGACGAAGCTAACGGCTTGTTACCAGATGACAAACTGACAATATTCTGCGAGGTGTCTGTCGTTGCCGACTCAGTCAATATATCTGGGCAGTCAAATGCAGTTCAGTTCAAAGTTCCCGAATGTCGCTTAAGTGATGATCTGGGTCTCCTCTTTGAATCCCAACGCTTTTCTGATGTTACGCTAGCAGTTGCAGGGAAGGAATACCAAGCACATAAGGCAGTATTGGCAGCCCGAAGTCCCGTGTTTGCTGCCATGTTCGAGCACGAGATGGAAGAAAGAAAACACAATCGTGTTGAGATTACCGATGTGGATGCTGATGTTCTGAGAGAAATGCTCCGGTTTATTTACACAGGGAAATCAAATAATTTGGAAAAAATGGCGGATGACCTGCTTGCGGCTGCGGATAAATACGCATTAGAAAGATTAAAAGTTATGTGTGAAGAAGCGTTATGCTCGGGACTCTCAGTTGAGAACGCTGCAGAAGTTCTCATTCTTGCTGATCTCCACTCTGCAGATCAACTGAAAGCTCAAGCAATCGATTTTATTAACATGTAAGTGCTCTACGTACATAATTAGTAGCCATTCAATTCAACCAAGCGTTTTACAATATTATGATGGTCATAATCTTTTTATTTTTAATTGTAGTCACGCAACGGAAGTGATGGAAACTATGGGATGGAAGTCAATGGTTCATTCACATCCTCACCTGATTGCTGAAGCTTTCCGTGCTCTCGCTACGCAGCAAATACCACCGATTGGACCGCCAAGAAAAAGAATTAAGCAGAACTAATCAATGTAAGAGTCGATTTATTCCTTTCATTGCTGAGCCATCATCGCCCAACTTCAGTTACTTTATACTTCTCTGTTCCATTGTGTTTCATTCATATTTTATTGTGGTATAGGTACGAGAGAATATGCATAAAAGAAGCTCTCATAGCATCGTTGTCATCTTGTCATCTTTTTACTACTTTTACCTATACAATCTTATTTACTACTTCGACTACGTGTACCACAGACAGAGCAGAAGCAACCATACCAGACTTTATTATTGTCAGTATCGTCGTAAAATTCAAATATACTTACGTAACGTAACTTAGCTACAACAGTGTTATTCTAATTCCGAACAACCTGGATTTATTTGTGTTTTCGATGATTTTTAAAAAATGCGATATTTATAATACATAGAATAAATCGTATATTAGATCCGATAAAAAATGTAACAGTGAGAAACTAGGGAAAATTATAATTTATATTATAATCTATAATTGTAATTTGTAATTAGTATAATCTATCAATTTCGCAGAATCTGTAATACTTGTTTACACATTCAATTTGTAGCTTTTGTGTGTTCCGATAATGTAGGGAGAAGTTTTCATAGTGAGAGCCAACTCATTTTTAGCTGCTATTGTCAACTAAGGATTTCTAAAAAAATCGTTTTTGTCTCCTTTTGTTGAGTTGTTGTTTTGTTATTTTTGTGCTCTTTATCAACATTCATATGTGAAAAGCAACAATAAAAATTGTCAAATAATTAATTTCGTCTCGCTTGCGTAGTATTTTTATGTACAGAGGAATGAGAGGATTGGCCGTTTGAGTTGTTGCATATCAAATCCAAACGAATACAAACATCTCATCGGACAAAGACCTTCCATCCATGTCTTGTGACCGATATTGACTACAAACTACAACCAAAAACTTATCTTTTATATTTACATCACTTCAACTTATATGACATGACATTGATTAGGCATAAATAATAAGTCATGTGATCTCTCTAATCTGACTAGGTAGCTCTCTACTAATAAATAATAATAAGCGCTGTTGGAAGCAATTTGCTGGAATGAAAAGTAGGAAGTAAATGAGTGTGAAAAGGAGCCACGAATATCATCACATCATACTGTGTAGGCAGACTACAAGATAAAATATGTGAACGGTAGAAAGGAGGAGTCCAGTAGTAATAACGAACCCACCTACAAGACCAGTCACTACAATAGCGCAAGAAAGATCATGTCATGTGGCTGCTGACGCCGAGATGATAATATAATGACTATGAAGGATGCAGCTAGGCAGGATAGGAGGATATAAAGTTGGCTGACATGTCCTCCTTGTAAAAAAATACAACTCAAAATAATTGGTAGCTATAAAAAAGTATGGACACATGAAGATAAGCATTCGCACATGAACCTGTGGTAAAGTATATAGTTCTTTTCATACTCACGTCAAGATCAACTATGGTTGTTATCATGCATGATCATGTAAAGATTCAAAATGGGAAATATAAGCGAAAGACGCTGCACACATGCCAAGTGACTATTTAATGTACATACTTACACCAGATATTAGCTTCATCATCATGAGCATCAGGGAAAAGCAGGCAGGACTGGATTTTTTGTGCACTCAACAGAGCTACTAAAAAGCACACAATTTTTTATGATGTGTATCTTTGTATCGGACGGACGAACGGATATATACACTTGGCAAACCTGAAGTGATGTTATCCGATCTCGTTTTAAAGCATGCAGTGCAAGTGAAAAATTTGTTACTTATGCGGTGCATATCCTATGTTTCTTGCATGAAAGTATGTAGGTGAATACGGTTCCATGATGCTTAAGAGAACTACTTGAGAATCCTATATACTATATTGTCTTCACACTACTGCTCCTTGTGCATTTTGTATTGAGGTCAGCTGGATCTCTCGTGCTCAGATCTGAACTCAAAAAGATCTTCATCTTGCTTTCGAACACAACCACACCACATAACCAGCCGAAGCACACACGCAAGGAGTAGAGTACCGTACCGACCAAAAGGAAGGGTCAAGGTCACACAGGAGCCAGGGCTAGAGGTATACATTTTTAAGGATAATCAAAACAAACCGCAGAGCGGCCGGACCGTGATAGAAACGAATTTAAATAGTTTTTTAAAAAAGTTTAAAAGTACCGAAACGAAACGAGTGTTGAGAATATATAGAGGATATTTTTGACAAAATGACAAAAAAGAATGAAGGCAAGAAACTTTCCGACCCTACTCCCTCCGACTACTTTGTAAGTTGACCTTTTGGCATTTAATTTTTTTAATCAATTTTTACAAATCCCATCGGTAATATTTTACCCTGCGACATAGTAGCCCTTATCTGGTTGCTGGTGAGTGGTGAGTTGGAATTTTTATTTTGTCGATTGTGTTGTGAAATTTTGATGACCGTTGTTGTTGTTCCTCAAAAGGAGAAAATTCCTGGAAAATTTGATTTATTTTGGTGTGCGTTGAAATTTTTCAAGGAAGGGAAACTTATAATTTAATGAAATTTATATTTTTGCATGAGATATTAATGTAATTTGCAATTCTCCAATTTCTCCATCGACTTGTATTAATCGCAGAGCTCAGATTCACCGTTGAGTTGTGAAGACCAAAATAGTTGTAGCAATAATGGACCACAACAGCGAGGACTCCGTCGTCTTCTATTTCCACTTCAACAGTTGGCGTTGATAACAAACAGCTCGTTATTAACTAGAGTAGAATGCAGCGGGTCGAGTGTCGCCCAGAGTGCCAAGGGTGTTCTCGGAATGACTAACAAATCTGAGGTTTTTTTGGTTTTTATTTTTTAGTTGAAAGTTGTGTAGCGGTTTTTTATTTCTTTTTTGCTTTATGTTTTATTTCCCCTTGCTGCTTAAATTTCATTTTGTATCGTAAATTAACTAAGATCACTGAAAATATGAACTTTTATGCGCAGTCAATTAAGGAAATAAATATTTCTTGTCTCAAATTTCAGGGCCCTGGCTACCTGAAACGTGCCAACACCGACAAACTTCAAGGTATCTTTCGCCGATATGCTTCCGTAGAACTGGAAGGGGAAAAGTTTATGACACCTGATGACCTGATCCGTAAATTTTTGGGCTTGTATGCGCACGAAAACTATAACCAGAAAAGTGTGAAACTCCTTGCTGGTATCATTGACACGTCAAAGGACGAGTTAATTAGTTACCCAGAGTTTCAAGCGTTCGAGGGACTACTTTGTTTACCTGATGCACTGTACCAAATCGCCTTCCAACTCTTTGACACTAGGGGCACCGGTCTTGTCACCTTTGACGAATTTCAAGAGGTCATCAAAGAGACTGTACTTCATCAACGAATCCCGTTCGATTTGGACGGAGGCTTTGTCAAGCTCTACTTTGGCAAGGAAAAGAACCGCGTTGTAACCTACGCCGAGTTTTCACAGTTTCTTCACGACTTTCACGAGGAATATGCCGTCGAAGCTTTCCGGCGATTTGATAAGCAAGGCACGGGCTATATCTCTGCAATGGATTTTTATCAGATTATGACTCAAATCAAACAACATTTGCTCACTAGAGTTCGTACAAATTAAAATATTTCCATGATTGATTGCCTTTTTATAAACTTTAATAAATGAACTTTAAACTTTCAGGAAGTTTCCGAAAATGTCATTACTCTAGCTCATACGCACCGTGTTTCCTGAGTATTTAATTTTTCAAATCAGTTCAGTTTTCTCGTGAATCTTGAAAATTAGGAGATGAACCCTAATTTTATTCATTTTATTTTCAGTCGTCCCGCTGGTTCAGAACTGAATGTCCCAGCAACAGGTGTAGCTCCGGATCAAAAGTCATTGCACCCAGATCACATAGGTGGTTTCGAAGTGGCCTTACCTATTCTAAGTGGAATAGAGTCCAAGTTTGGACTGTTCCTACCACAATTTAGAAATGAGGTCATAAAGAAAGCCTAGGCAAGTTTTAAAATTTGTAGCCAATATTAAACAATTAATTTTTAAGAAATATAAAAGTCTGTGAAAAGATACTGAAATACGTCAACCAATCACAGAGTAACAGAAAAAGCTTTAAAGTTTCCTTTTGACTTCAGCAGTTGTAGGTTTATCAGTTTAGAATGTGGATTTTTAGAAGTTGTTAGGTTTTAAAGTGTCTGATGTAAGTTAGGGTGAACAAATATTCGTGAGTAAATTCACCCAGTGACATACATATTATAGCAACATTGAGGACATTAAGTACACACCAAGTGTTCCGTTTTTCTCCTTTCGTCAATCAATCCAGTAACAAATGAACCTTCTTATCAAAACGCAACGTCAACATCATCAATTTCTCATACAAAGCAAAAACATAATATCGTCTCTAATCTCGCTTGATGTTTGTTGTATGTGCAGGGCGCAAACCTGTGTAAAATCTTGAAAAATGATATTTTTAGAAGAAAAAACCAATCCAAGCAAAACTAAAAATCGTATAAGCATACAGAAAGACGCTGTGAAAAAAAGTAATATTCCAGAAAAGAGAAAATACGCTAGCTTTAAAAATCATCCAAATGTAATAATTATAGCTTATATTGATTTTAATTTCTCAGTGGCAATAACACTGCAAAATAGTAGAACAAAATGCAAATAAGATTTTATGTAATAGAATGGAAATCATAAAAAAGTAATAAATATATGCCGAAGAGGAGCAGAGAAACTGAAAAAAATATGTTCCTCTTCGTAGAACTTTTTGCTGGTCAAAACGAACAATATTTTTCATTCTTTGTTTCAAATCTCGTTTTTATTTCCCACTCAAATTATATATATATCTTCATTATTTAGCTGTGAATCCATATTTTATAAAATGGAGACACAGTTTTTGGTACATATTTGATTGGTATCTACACATTACAAGTTCTCTCCGTCATCATCATGGAATGTTTAAGGTGTGTGTACTCCTTCATCGCTTATCATAATAAGTCTAAAGATAGAAAAAGTCCGTAAACTACGACATTATTACAGGGCCTTTGTCACACTTGTCAATTTTTAACCTTTCATTGTTTTATCCTTTGACGTAGCTAAAAAGTGCACAAAAACTAGTTTTAGGCTTTAATTGCCTTGTATTTTAGTCCAATCGTTACTCAATAGTTTCATTGCCATTAATTTCACTCAAATTACTGTTCTCATTTTTTCTCAAGGGTTTCTAATTTCCTTTGGTTCTGATTCAGGCTTACAACCTATAATTTATTTTCCTAATTAGTTTAGTTAATTAATATGGCGATCTTAGCTGAAGAAAGAAGATTTTTCTACAAAAAATGATGATTTTTTAATATAATAATAGCACACCTTGTTTTATGCATAGACTATATAGACTCACAGTTTCATTTTTCTTATGAAGCGTTCTGCACCAAATCATAAAAATTCGTCTGGAGTTTCATCCCTTATCCTTTACATCTAAAATTCCCACTACATTTAATTCATCTTAGGAATCCTCTATTATTTTATTTATTGCATTTTCTTTTCATTTCCTTATTTTAGCAACTTGCTGGGACATCCTATTCACAACGTTATCATTCAGAGAATACTTTAAAAAGTGTGTGACAACAATCATCAACAACC
>JAHZNA010000856.1:0-66674 GCA_027743935.1 Sinodicranocentrus sp. ZH6 | reverse complement strand
ATCGTGTCGATCGTTGCCCGCTCTTTGCATGTACTCTACATTTATTTGCATTCTATCAGGCAACATAATAATAACACGCGTGTGCAACAGAGAATGCATGTAGTAACGGTGTAACATCCAACAACCTGCAAACTTGTGTATGAGAAAAAATAACCTTTTTCTTCGAGAAATATACTGCATGAGCAAGAGGAAGTAGGTAAATATTTTTTCACTATACGAAACTACCAAAACGTCAAAGAGCCATATTCCACCTCTCTTCAACTAGTATTCATCCACATACACACACGCATACATGCACAAAAAGATGTTTAAAAAAGGCAGCAAACAATTTTTAGCTTCTACCACTCCATCCATTTATTCGCTGTCGGTAGTAGTTGCTCCGTTGTTGAACGTGCTTATGCCTCCGCAACTACCGGATATGGTATTCTTTGCTAGCTACCGGCTTCCCTGTTTTGCATACCATTTTCATAATTCCATTTTTCTCTCTCCTTTCCCCCGATTTTCCCCTCTGTGCTGACGGTTTATCCACTTTTATTACTGTAGACCATAAGGACTTTATTACAGTCGACAAAGTTATGCCTTTTCCTGGTGATGTGAAGCCTGTTCCCTCATTCCACTTTTAGGAGCATATATATATATATATATTGTACATATAGCAATAGCATACAGGAAGAGAAAATATAACAATTGTGTACAACACACAAAAACTTACAGCCAACCTTCTTCTGACGAGACAGTCAAATACAGAATTAAGTAGATTTCCCAACATTCCAACATGCTACACAATATTCTTCCATAATATATAAACTGTAGTTGAGGATATTTTCCGAGAAAATTTCATTTTCCAGGGTGTAACGCCTCCACCTCAGTAGCATACAAGAATACTCATACAACATCAAATTCAATGTTGACATTTTTTCCAGCCTTAGAAGAAAACAATCATCCCACAAGTTGTTTCCTAACGGGATGCACGTAGTTCACTCAATTCACTAGTGAATAGGCTACAACCAAAGTTGGTATGCGTGACCAGAAGTTTCCTTATGAATTAGCTGTTCCCTTCTTGACATGCATAATATGACGTGTAGCTCTTTCTCTGCTATCTAAACTCTATCAAGTTACTCACTCCTTATGTATCTTTGCAATGATTGTTTTTTGTACTTGGGTGATGAAATCAAGTTTAGCTCCGCTACCAAAAAAAGTTTTACAGCAGTAGCGGACCTGCTATACAAGATGTTTGGTAAGTCGCTGCAAAAACTAATGTGCTTCGTATATTCCGTGTGTGTAGAGCTCCATCAAGAACAAATTTTTTTAGTGGTAATACATCAATTACATGGTGCATGCATATGTTTCACAATTTCTACCACAACTACACACATATAAATATTTTCTACATGAGAGAAAATGGACGGGTTGCATGAGAGAGAGAGAGAGTGAATACATTTTATTCCCATTTTTGGCCATGATTCTTCCATATCTAAGCTAAACCCCCGTCATCAGTCAGTCACTCACTTGGTGATCCAAGTAAAAATAAAAGGGAATTTGTCTCACTCCTTTTTGCAACCGGAGAAAAATGACAAGGGAAACTCATAACTGGGTTCTAGTCACTGTATAAAAATTCAAGTGGGACAACCATGTAATAACAACAACAACCATACCGAAATAGAAGTACAGTGGTGGTGACATGACAGGAAAACTTTGAAATAGGCATGATATAAAACGGGGAAAATGCTAAAGCTCCACCCGACCTCTGGCTATTTATCATCCTTATTTGGAAAATCCAACAGGATATTTACATGATGAAGGTTTTAAAAGCGAGAGGAAAAGCTCAGACCTTATTAAGCAGCCTTGCTTCCTTCTTTCCTCAAAAGGTATCAGAGTATGACATTCCATGTCAGATGGGAACAAACAGTCAAACACAATGCCATAAGGAGAACAACGCAAATATCTACTTGATAGCATGTATTATTGTGTTGTGTGGTTCCTTAGAAGGAAATTAATATTACAAAGTTTGATAACTATCACTGTCCAGTAGCACCTTAAGAGAGAGAAAAACATTTGTCTTTGAAAAGTTTAAGTTGTAGAAAACCCCTTTCCTATCAACCATGTAGCCAAGTCAAAGTCTACAAGGACAATTAATTCTTTCCGGAGGAATCATCAAGGTCATGAGAGAACATTACCGGTGTTCCTTTGCCACTGGTAATGGGTCCACCGCAGTACTAACCCACCTTCACAATTTCACATGATATTCCAGTTGAGACTATTTAGTCAAGGTTTTGCCATTATAAGTATATACCATATTGTGCTAAAGATTAACTTTATACATGAATTTCGCCATTTTTAGTAGCATCGAGGTGAAAAGTTTCTGTTCAGTTATTTACTTGTTTTCTACCATGACATGTACCCATTTCTGTTCTGCTTTTTTCCTCATTATTACACAACCACACACATTTTGCCCTTCTGTGTGTACAGGCAAGTGAAGAAATTCCACACCGAGTGTCTAGTCCGAGGCGGAAAAGGGGAAAAAGTTTTTTTGCTCAGGCTCCCTTACACAAGCTCCCTCTCTCTTAACCACATTACTTGGGTATCAATATACAACTTTCTCTACTTTTTTGTACCATGAAACAGGGAAAAAAACTATGATATATGTCAACAACATTTGAAGAAAAACTTGAAGGAGTGATGTCTTTGGTCTCTGGTAATATCCACTTGTGCAACTTTTTCCCCTCAAACGAAACAAGAATCTTGTTCACTAATACACTTTTTCCAGAGTTTTTCTCCCCTTTTCCCTCTTGTATAACTTTTCCCATCCTATTTCATCACACTGACGGCCTTAACTGGGGTGGTGGATATGTTACGTGTAAATAGTTGGATTACATACATTTCACTAATAATATACGAAACTGGGAGCGAAGGCCACTGCACTTTGATGTTATAAAAAAGGAAGAAAAAAGGGAGGAAAAAAATGTGCAGAGCAGAAAGTTATTTGCCACAAGGAAGCAACATAGCTGTTGAAACTGTCGACCTTTAACACGGGCAAGAAAGCAAGTGTAAAAATATTCGTAATAAGTCCCCTCACTCCTTTTCCAATGACATCAAGTGGAGAAAAAAAGAGGAGAGTTTGGATAACTATATAATGCTATGTAGTTACAGATATCAGAAAGATAGTTGAAGACGAAGAAAACCGCTCAGTACAAATTATATCTTTCTTTTGTACAACCCTGCTACAATTTCTTTTTCTCCTTAACTTTTCCAGCCTTGCCGTGCGACACGGCGTGCCAAAAAAGGCTTCTTCATCTTTACTATATCTTCAGCATAAACTTCAGCAGTGAGACCATTGAAACACATAATCTTCTGGCAAGAGATGCAACCAGGAGGAGGAAAATAATAAGTAAAGTCTTTCTTTCTCGTATATATAAATGTGTTTTTTCTCTCTAAACGAGGACACATATACACATGGCTGAAATACCACAAGTAGTTACATCAACATTGAGACTAGCTCTGGAGAAGAAAACACTGACTTACTCTATTTTTTCTATTACTTTCCCTCCTTTATTTCCCTTTTGCAAGGGTACTTTCTCTCTTTTCTTTTCAGAAAAAAACGTTATTGACTCTCTCTCTCCTCTCTAGATGTCTGATGAACTTTTTCCAACTTTTTTTCCTCCTTTTTCTTCTCGTCTATTCATTTCCAACGAACAAAAGGAGAGCCACGGAGGAGAGAATGAAAAGAAATAAAAAGAAACCTGACTATTTATGTTCGTAATTTAGCTGGAACGTTAACAGCACTGGTAGTCGGGATAAACAATCACGGCTACTCGGAACACATTTGTAATATACGCTGGAGAGAATAGTGCGTTAGCTCAAGGTTCTAATGGTATTAGGGAGAAAATAGATGGCACTATCGGTACTTTTTTTTACCTTGCCTAAAATGTTTAAGTTTAGTGCCTTCACAAAATATGCACCCTGTCTTAGCTTCAAATTAACTGAAAATTGTAAAAATCAGTTGGGTAAGTTTGTTTCTTCCCAAGAAATTTCATTCCTGTCAAGACGAGGAGCAGTCGTAAAAGGGTACAATTTACATTTCCAACGGTTGTCTATTTTCTTAAGGGCTACTACCCCTGCATGTGTTCCTTCACCATACAAGAGTTTGTTATCATTGCCCACAATCAGAAATCCCGTTCAATCAATTTCATTATGTTTCCCTTGATGCGTCCGTCTCTCTGGAGTCGACTTGGTAAAAATGCATTTACATAACTCTCCAGTGTCTCTAGTGCCGTAGGGTTGAGAGAGTTCTTTTCAAATGAATAGGGGGAACTAATGGAGAGAATGCTTTCAAGTTTTTTTTTCAAGATGTTCCTAAATACAAACAGAAAACCATGCTTTACACCTACCATATTCTGTTGGGCTAGGTACGCTTGTGTACACGGCTTTTCTTGGGTTTTGATTGAAAAGCAACGATGATGATCAAGCTATGATCAGATAAGGGAAGATATCTCTCAGCGTCTAGTTTAACAATGGGAAATGAAGTGAGAAGTATGTAGCACATGTAACCAGACAAAAAAATAATCTTAACAAATTCTTCTCCTTAACACTAATGCTCCATGTATGAGAGGACGAACCTAACATTTCTTCAAGGTCGTATTTCCCCTTTTGTTGAAAGCTGCAGGAGCCCAGGAAAAAAACTTAAATTGGTAACTCTTTAAATCCTTGTGATGTTCCTGGAATATAAGCACATATGGGTTTTATGAGAGGACTTTTTCGAAAACCGGTTGGCATATAATAATATTCATTTCTGCAATAATATAGGATGAGCCCATCATGTGAACCTTCATTTTTTGTGAAAATCAACTTTTTTTTGCCACAGCAGTAGTATTTTATTCTTGATGGTAGCAAAACTGCTTCATGCAGAGTAAAAGGGGATTTTCCTCTGTAATTGTGAATATTATTGTGATGCTGATTTATAACACGTTCTCAAACTAATGAGCTCCAAGGTAGTGTAATGGATAGAGTGCAATGAAGCGATTTTCGTCTTATTTTTTTCCCATATGAAAATGATCATTTAGAGAATTCTTCCTCCTCCTTCTTTTTCGCTTATTTCCATCGAAATCACCTGCCCCCGCCTGCTCTAACTATATTAGCTTGAGAGAGTGAAGTGGCATAACGGAAAAAGCCGAAAAGAAGGCATTTCCAAAGCAAAGGCGAGAGGAAGTCATGGTCGGTAAATTTTTGAGGAGTCAAGAAGATGAACTACCTCTTTAGTGCTTTGGATCCAACATTCAAAAAAAGAGCAAACTCTTGGTCTCTCTGTAGGAAAGTGTGAGTGAGAGAGAGAAAATGTATAAATGTTTATTACAAAACTAAGTTTCCACGTCCTGGTTGATGGTGCTATGAACCTCATCTGCAACATCCTCAATTCCTCTCATCATCATCACCACCACGATCCAAAACGGCCTATTTAGCTATTTTCCCTCTTTCTTGCTTCTCCGCTCAAGTCAGCGACATGGTTAATGGGAGAGTGTGAGCAATAAGAAGAAGGAGATTCTCTGTGTGCACTCTTCTTTTTCCTCTCACAAGTTGACGGGAGAGGAGCCAGCAATGCGACGGAAGTGAGACACTATATTTCCATGTGAATAAATGAAATTGAGCAGATAGGCAGTTTGGAGAATTGTGCTGAATTTTGATTTTCAAGCGAAATACTTTGTTGGAAATGAATGAATGAGGAGGAGAGAGGGAGAGAAAAGTAGGAGAATTGCCACCACCACCGCCACCATTCTCTTCTCTCTCTCTCTCCTCCTGTGAATGAAAGGAAGCCGTTGATGGGGATGCGGAGCTTGTCTTGTGTAACCGGCTTCATGTGCCGTTTGTCACTGGCACATTTACACCATTCTACATATACGTAATCATCATGGAGCTGCTTCGCCTTGCTTCGTAAACATCAACGGGAAGAGCTTTCTGTGACTTCCGTTTTGAAATTGCCTATTTGGCAATTCTCATTGGGTAATAAATAAAGGGAGAATATTTCAGATTTGTTCTTATTGAGTGGACTCAGAGCTGAGGGAAATGTGAACAAGGAAAGGGGACTTTTTCTTACCGATTTCTCAACATTCTTATAAATAATGAGTTTTTTCTTTTAAGAATGATATTTGGTTTTTTGCTGTAAAATAGATAGACACCGTAGGTGTTTCATTTCAGTTGTATAACGCCATCCACAAAATTTCCAGAAATGAAATCAATAGAATAGTCCGATAGATTAATTGTTGTAATATATGATGTTGCAATATCAAGATAGATGAAAATTCATGAAGTTATACAATTCTTCCATTAACTGCAATAATGGCACCGGTGTATCGATAGTTGGAGTCTAACAATTCCAGAGAAGCATGCCCAGCTACATTATTTATTCTCAAAACTAGATCACATAATATTTAATACATATGAAACCGTTGTGCTTGCAAAAATCACAAGCTTATCCCGTTATAACTAAGGAAAATCCACTCAAATCTGCCTAGTAGTTGTATTTGCATCGGCATCATAAAAAAACTGAAAGTGAGAAATTATGAAGATGAATATTTACGGTAAGTATCGCCTAATATGACGGTGAAATGGAAGGAAAGAGTTCTAAATACGCCATAATAATCCCTCCTCATTCATCCACATTCCCGCATCCTCGTATTCCCCTAGCATCATCATTTTGGCAAAGTGAAACATTTCAGAAAATAAATGAGCCAGGACACATGTTCCCATCGAAAATTCAGAGAAAATACCAACAAGCTATTCATCTGTGGCTTAAAAGAAATTCACCCTGAAACTAATATCTCTTCACGTCACCAGTCTAATATATGCATGTAAACTGTGTAACTCTCTTCTCTAGATCGGGCTACTACAAACTCACAAAGTCATCCTGTTTTTAAGCCTCCTATATCCACCAAGAGGATCGTTAGCTTTTTTCCCTTCACAAAAGGCTGCATAATGAAGAGAACCAAAGTGTGTGTGCTCTATATAATATATGGAATAAGAGGAGAGAGAAAAAACTTATTTTCTCGGCCAACTCGGCACTTTACGGGTTACCTACTTTAAGTACGACACGAAAGAGAGAGTGAGAGTAGCAAGATGGGGGATACACCCATAAAAATTACTTCAAGTTTTTACCTTCTCCTTCAACTATATATGTTACACATCACTACCACCACTTTTGTACTCGAAGATGAGAACTAGAAGCACACACAACTTCACGACCACTCCTTTTCACTATTAGGGCAAGGATGTGCACAAAAATGTTTCCTTTTTGCAGCATCTTCTTTAGCGTCTTACGTGTGGGATAGTTAAAATGTGGGATGAAACATGATGGCAAAGAAAGAGAGAAGATTTTCCTCTCACTCTAGTATCAACTTAAGCACTACTTGAGTCGTGTACAGATAAAAAGCTATAATATCTTTCCCATTTCATTTATAAGGTTCATCCATTTTGTAGTCAGCAGGGCCATTCACCAAACGAATATTATATGCATATGTCATCAATTACTATACTCGCATTCTGCTTTCCTTTGGAGAGGATGGTGATAAGAGAGAGAGAAACAAAAATGTTTAAGTGCGTGATACACTTTTCCAGAGAAAAAGGGGAATGGAAATTACTACTGAAAATGAAAATGTTTTATGTATATATTTTCTTCCCGTGAAAAACACTACAACGCATATATTATTACGTCCTTTATTAGATTACGCACATTTAGAGGAAGCAAACGTTGTAAAAATTATTTTCGCTGAGTGAATACGCAAACAAGGAAATTGATGAATTTTCCAGGTACTTCATCTTAAAAACTGTTAGGAATATGGGGAGCAAATGAGAAAAATGGGCTCTTGACTGCTTTCGCCCCATGTTATGATGCGTTTGTACTTGGAGTATCGACATGGAAAGAGAAATACCATGTTTTTCCTTTTAAAAGCTGTTCCATTAACGGAAGCGAAAGTAGATTTATCATTGGGACTTTTATAGCTTACATTCTTCCATATTTTCCAAGTTGAGAAAAAACGACTTTGCTTATAACGCACCCATGATGAAGGACGAGTTTGTGGGAGTACATAGTACATGGAGGAGAAAGAAAAAAAAGTTATAAAAATACTGGGATCGTATAATTCATAAAATAGTAAAAAAAGAGTCTTCTTGGGGAGTTCCTCTTGTTTGCATACCATCGACGAAATTCAGATTACCGCGAATGACGAGAGAAACCCACCACCAGGCGTTTCACACACGTGGGTTTTAAGGTAGGCATGCATTATCAGTATTACGCATATTTGCAATAGTTACAACTCCCACTGGCAATTTCAGAAAATTTCTCCTATACGCCTCATTGAAGAAAGAACGAGGAGATGGGACAATTACACTAACTTTCCACTCTTAACCAGACACTCCACACTTTGTAGGTATTTATCAGAGGCGGGGTGAAACGCCATTACATTCCATATTACATTTTCTCCTATTCTCTCTCTCGCTGATGAAAACTTATATATTTAATGGTGGTGGAGTGTGGTTCACGGATGAGAATGAATAAATGGGTCGTTGCGGCTTTGAAAATAATGAATACACACATTTACACACATGCATAGTTAAATTCATTACGGTTATCTAGGTTCAATAAAAAGCGAAACATCATTTTTTCTTTCTCTGTCTCTCCCTCCTTTGCAGAAAGCATTTTAAGTCAAAAAAGAGTTTTGCCCTGTTATGATTATTTTTTTTTGTTTGGATCAATGAATATTCTACAGGATAAAAGGATCCCCACCCAAAAGTGAAGTTGAAGTGTGTAACGTTATATTTATCTCTTCTGAAATAATGATGATCCATAATGCGATGGAAAAGACAATAGAAAGACATAAAGCTGGAGGAAAGATAGAGAGAGAGAGAGAAGAGCCGGAAAATGAAATGGAATTTCACTGTTTCCAAATTCCTTTCCACATACCTCAAGAATCCGTAATATTTTCCCGGCTCTGTTTATCTTCAACACGAGAGGAGAGAGACAAAAGCTGAAAGGGTTTGTGTGAGTTTTAAGCGCCTTAGCGTGAGTCACCCCATTTCATTAACATTAACATTTATGTATTTCCCCTTTTCTCTCTCTCTCTTTTCCTCGAATAATATTCAATTTTCCGCTAAACTGTGACAATTCTTTTGCGCCTAAGTAAACGACGAATGTGCGAACAAGCTATAACGTGAGACGCGGTGAATGAGATGATTATTTTCTTACGATCCTATACTTTTTTTCATTCTGTTTCTCTCAATTTTCAAGACGTTTTTCTCCTTTGACGGAGAGTTGAGTGGAGGGATGTAAAGTTCAAAGTGTAATTTCCCCGTTATGACATATTACGAAAAGCACATTTCATTTACATCCGTTATGACTTGAACCCTTTCAGGAAGAAAAGAGAGGTCGTATTATGGACATCGTTATACTTATTTATTCAAAGGGAAATTGGTGATGGGATGTGATGGCCTTGTTGGAAGTGAGCATCTTATGCATTATGCAACACACTTTGTGTGAATGAGCTCTACCTATTGTGTATATTTTGATGGAAAAAAATGCTCAAGTATTACACTCTTGAGTGTATGTAAGAAGGAGGAAAGAAACTCATTAAGGAATTGGTAAGTGTTGTCGTTGTCATTTACTTTCTCAATGAGTTTCAATAGCTCCACTCATTCACTTCACTAGTTGTATTAGCTTAATTTAAGAAGAATATTTCTAACTCTTTGAGTCTAAACAAAACAACTGAAACACATGTTTTAATGTTCCCATTTCGCTGTGAAACAATTCCCTTCTGTTTTCTTTCCTTGATGCGAATTTCCCAAAATGAAGAGGGATATATGGTTTAGAAGTGATTTACATTTTGAGGAAGGTAAACTTTTATGGATATTAAATGGAAATGGAAATGAATGACAAGGGCTGTGCCGGCAAAGAAGGAGTAATAAAATTTGACGAGAAAGTTTGGAACTTACCCAACCCACAAAAACTTCTCACCGACTTCCTTGTCCATTCTCATTTTGTATGATTGATTGATATATCGTTAGCATTAAGCGGAATTATGTATAAGCATTATGTATATGTGTGTGTCCTTTATATTCACGTCATTGGAGACACCTCTCCCATTGCTTACTTTTATGATGAAAAGAAATGCCCACAACTCTGAAGAAAAAAAGACTACAAAAGGTAATTTTCTTTTCTGGCTTATTAACAAAAGTTTTTTTATAGAGAAAGTGACCACCTATCCAAATGACTTGGAACGAATAACCCAGCAAGGTATATAGTGCTCATGGCAAACTGCGTGTTGGTCCTTGTTTGGATTTTTTTCTCCTAAAAATGGACTTTTTGCGTGCACTCCTCTCACTCCTCCTCTCTCACTAGAGGAAAATACAATTTTCATGTTTCTTCCTTGATAATCATGCTAATGTGTGGAGCGGAAATGTGGGCAAATTTTTTTTAGGTTTTAAGTTCATTACCTAAGATTGCTCTCACGAAAGCAACTCCAGTAAATGTAAACACAGTAGGAGGTAAAGTGCCTATGGTTTATTTGGGATTTTCATGATTTCGCAAAGCAACCCTGATTGCGACTACATTACAAAGTTATACAATGACGTCTAAAAAGGATACTTACCTACCTGAATTCGAATGAAAGATGAAATAATAACTTGTACATGTGTAAATAATTTCAAATAATATAACATTGCGTTTTCAGCATGAAAGCCATCAAAAGAATGAAAAGCTAAAACTCCGTTACGCCTCATGAATATGGATTTGAATGAAAATACGTAAATGTTTCACTAATGAACCGTAGAATGGAACATCTGTCAAAACCAAACATAACCGGAAAAGCAATTGGACTCATACAGATTTACATCTAGCTCAGTAAAATTCCACAATTACCTTATATTCTCTCATTCCCTCTATCACACGCAACTCTCTAGATATCAATGTCCTGATCCACTTTCTGCGTTCATTTGTTCAAGAGGAAAAAAACTTGAATGTAAATATGAATGTGTGTAATTCCTTGAAAAGAAATGCTAATTTGTTCTCCGACTCATAATGATTTGTTTACTATCCTCTTCCCTCCACCCAGAGATAAGCTTATTTACTGGAAAAAATTGGTTTAGCTTATGTAGCTACTCAATGAGCCTGAGCTTTCATGTAATATTTTAGGAAGTAGGTATAATGTAATGGAGAGAAGAAAACAAGACAAAAACATACAAGATAGATGATTAGTGTTATTACGACAGGTAATCATACGAAGAAAAAAAGTCTTGCTTATCACTTGGCATGGTGCGTGCCAGTGAATACCATTAGTGATTACCGCAACCGTTGTATTTTACTAGACAGCCTGGCTGTGTGCTCCATTGTGGTGTACATTATGCATGTAAATTATCCCTCAATCGTTGTCTTCATCAGAGTCCTCGTCGGCAAAACTGATGAAGTGCACACGTGTCCAGAAAGCTCAAGTAGGTATATGTGTGCAAGCAAAGTATAGGATTGGGAGTGGGGAAATTATGTATGGCGAAAACGAGGAAGACAATTTTCTTACCTGAAAAATTAAACAACAAAAATAGACATGAATGTTTAATAAGACGATTTGCATAATTCTCCTGATGAGCCAAAGCTTGTAAGAAGGCTTATAAGCAAATAAGAGCTTGCTGCGTGTGGGTTATAATTACTGGAATAATGTATGTTTTAGCAAAACCTCCTCATCCATATTGACAATGGAAGGAAGGATTTATGCAAGAAGTGAAATACATATGAATACAAAAGAGAAAACTAAATCAAGCTGGCTACTCGGTTTTCATCAGTCTTAACTTTGTCGGAAATTGGTATTTTGTAGAGGAGACTGTATTACCCGATTGGTATGTCGGTCTCCTTTTGTCTGAAAAGTCTGATCATCCAGTCGGGTTGAGTAATATTCTCGGGAATAATTGGTTCTTCCAACATGGGGAATAAAGTGAATTTCACCGGAAAAAAGGAACTCAATTGAAAAGTAGATTGTGTGCAGTGGGTGGATGTCTGGAAGCAAAATAGTTTTTGGGACGAGTTTCGCATAAGAAAATAAATTGGTTGGATGTGATTTTATGGTAAATAATGAGTTTCACAGGAAGCAACTCAATTTTCCACCATTGCCTATCTCTCAAATCGCTTTTTCATATAGAAAACGAGACATGTTTTCAACTTTCTAGAATTCCCTTTTCTCGCGTAGCACAATACGTTATGGTATTTTCCTTTTCCAACGAATCTCCACACAATATTTTCCCCATTTTTGATGAAGCCCTTTGTCTACAAAGTACATAAGCAGTCGTCTCCTTTTTCCTCTAGGCATTTGGAATTGTTGGATGGGGTGGTCGAATCGAGATGGATAGACGGGTATGAACACGCCGTCTAATAATGCTACCGTAAAGAGACCGCTTTTCCTCTCTCTCTCTCTCTTTTGGTGTTATTAAAAGCTTTATAATTTATCTCTAGTAAATTTTGATGTGTAATGTATGCCTCGTGGTCATCTCCTGTTGAAAGCAGACAATATACTCAAGGATATAGCGGATAACTGTCCAACATTTTCTCCTCTCAATGGGAATGCCAATGAATAAATGTGTTTTCTATAGGTATCCGTAACCACTCCACAGTAGTCGAGTTGGTCATCCATCATTCAACCACATAACATAGGATTGAACAGGATCGAACTAAAAAAGAAGAGAGAGACAGCTTGCCTGATAGATGGACACACCGAAATGAATCCGCTTTTTAACTCTCATTCACACACGTAGATAGTCACACAGGTCCATAATTTTGAGTCCCACTGTAAGACTGACTGACAGGAAAGAGAAAAATAGAAATGGGATGTGGACTACTTTTTCTGTTATGGATTTTTATCTGCTTGGAAATAGGGGAAGGAAAGCAGGAGTAATGATGGCTTTCGTAGAAAAAGCACCGCCAACCTTTTAATCATTATTTCACCAGTCTTCCATGAGTCCTTATCGTGTTGTAGAATTGATCATTTAGTCATGAAAAAAGAAATAAATGGGTTTCTGATTAGGAATGAAAATGTTTTGAGCGGAAAAAGTTTCAAGAAAAGTTTTCTCTCAAAGAATTTCATTTTCCACGTCCTCATTTAATATTCAAAGTGCATTGAATATAATTATGTGCAGAGAGAAATTTCAATATTGATATTAATAGCATTGAATGAAGATTCGTCAAATGTATCGGCAAGAGCATCAAAAGGAACAAAATTTTCCATGCTTTTCATCAATTCAATACCTTTTCATTTAGCTCCTCATTCAAGTATCAATCATCGACATTCCAATCACTTTTTTTGCTTGTTTCAAGCACGACATCGACGAGGATGATGATTTGAATTAAAGCCCTTTTCAAATGATGTATTTAATAATAAAAAGGGTCTCCTCAGGCGATACATTACAACTTACAAGATATCTCCTCAACTTTCAGCAATTCAAGGACATCTTTTCTCTCTTGATCGTCATCATCCTGGCAGCCATGTATACGGTAAAATAAACTATGTGTGAGTGAGACGACATCCTAATAAAAAAATTCTACTTGTCTCCCCCCCCCCCTCTCGCCCTCTCGCATATCTTTCAGCTTGTTCTGTAATGGAACTCGTATGTATGCATAATTTCAATAACTAGATGAACAATATAAATGTCCGCTTGAATGGTTTCAATTTCAAATGATTCAAGCAGAAAACATCAGAGATGGCGTAAAAAATGTAATGAATATTGAATTGAATTCTATGCAAATGGCTTTCTTGTCGACAAGCACACATGGTTATGCATCATCCTGCATATTTTTGTAGATGCTAGAGTCTCCATACCTTCATCTGTACAACGTGGAAGGATTGATTCATGTAAGACAAAAGGAGATAATATGCATTGAAAATGACTATATTCATTCAAGTGAAATGGGAAGGACTGCCCTTTGAAAAAAAATGAGTATGTAGATTGAAGCTTCAAGGGAAATAATCTTGGCGATTTGTCTACACAGAATTTTCTCTCTCTTTTTCTCCTCGTCTTATTTCAGTCTTTCGCTCGACCATCTGAAAATTCCTCGATTACATTTGGGAAAAGAAGATTGCAGATGTTACATAAGGGGTTTGTGGGATCGCCTGGAGAAATATCAAATGAGACTCGACAGTAGCCAGAGTCGTTGCAGATTACTTTACCATTTGGAAATCAGTAAGGAGTCTTTCGACAATGATGAGAACGAGGAGATGGATGATGAGCGCAGTGGGGTCCGGGATTACATTACGTCTTCAGATATGTTTTATTGTTTGTAACCACCTCCATTATGCGTAATTACCATGCTCAAATAATGCTTAATGACATGAAGAGAAAAAACGTACAGAAGCTTCTGTCCAAGTAAGCCATACAGCTACACACTAGTTGTGCACTTCAAGTGGGACAAACCCATATTGTGAGGATTTGTCAGAGAGAAAAAAATCTTTGGATTCCTTCGGTCAGCTAACTAAGCAACCCTTGGCGATAAGATTTATGTGGAAAAATGACACTGCACTTTGTTCCTAGTTTTAGTCTCAAGATTAATTTTTATGCACGCAAAGTCACATACTACGATACATGTGAAATCCCAGGATTTCACCAACCCTTTGCCTAAGCTTAAATGTATGGTTTTCCGTCAGCGAGGCTTAAAACTAAGGAAGTGTGTCTTACAGTTTGCGTATCATGTTTGTTCAGCTTAGCCAAGTATTAGCATTTTTTTCTGCATGACAGAGTGCTTCCGGTAGTATGTTGACGTCGACATGCAAATTACATAGGGATAGAGGAGCACAAGGCTCTGAAAAGGGTAATCAGGAGAATCAAAGTTGGGCAATAAATATGGAAGCGTCTAAAGACTGGTTTTAATTATCAATGGATGAATTGGCAACGACCAAAGGAGAATAATTCAAATGGCATATTTCCACAAATTGAATTGTAACAAATGGGATTTTGAAAAGGATACATTTTTTTTCTTCTTCAAAATGAACATTGCACACACATGACAGTAGAAACAATTTATAAACATGTGTCTGCTCTTTTCCTCTTTTCTTTCAAGAGAATGAAGTTCTGATTCCAGGAAAAAAGGAAGTTATGCACATAATTTAGCAGTATCTACTTCACGACACGGATACAGATAGAGAGAAAACAACTTGGTAAAAAAAAGGAATCACCCTAGAGAATGCAAAATGTAAATGTTCACGTAAATTTATTACCAATAAGAAATAAGAGTGTGCCTGTTACTCTTGTAGTTTTGAAGGAGAGCTAAAAAAAACATACACACTTGTACAACCATATGCATCTTCAGTTCTTCTTGCACTTGCATTAGGAAATATTTTATTTCCTCTTTTCAAAATCACCTCAAAAGAAGAGGACAAAACAAGAGGGAAACGATGTGGGAACAAGTGTGCACGGAGAGAGGACATGTATCACACACATGTATTCTTTTTTCTACGTTCCGATGGAATCAAGACAAGACGACTGACGACAGACAGAAATGTTCAAGTAAGCTCACACAAGTATTTAAAGGAATGAAAGCTTTCAAGACAAGAATGAATCTGAAAAAAGAAGAAAGAGAGAGAGAGAGAGAGAGAGAGAGAGAAGCTCTAAAGAAAAAAAAAGTTTTTTTTTCAGTGAAATCCTCGTTGAAGACAGAAGAGCACACACAACTCATCAAAGTCCTGAGCTACATTATATAATCTTTCATCCGACATGAGTGAGTAGTAATAGTGGAGTATTACTAAGGTTGCTCGGGATTTTTTTTCTCGTGTAAAAAAAACGAGTTAACCCATAGGGAAATAGTTCATGTTCGTCCATATGTTTATGAGAGAAAAGGTGTATGTGTGTAAAATACTTTGTGCAAAGAACACCACCACATATTGCACACTACTCTTTCAAAACTATACCCTTTTTTCCTTTGCTATTCACAAAAATCTTGCTCAAAGATACGATAACGCGATATGATGAAGGTTGTATAGAAAATGTGTAGAATTCAAATAAAAAGGCATGCATGCACATGTGTAGAACGTCTTACATAAAACTCGTTGAGAGATGAGCAACTGCTCTTTTCTTCTCTTTTCATCCATCGGTGCGACAGCATCAGCAAACAAGGATTGCACACAACCAGCCGGTTTTTCTTTTTCCTTATGGGAAATCTACTCACATATATTTATATTCACTTTCAATAGTGAACATGCTTGCAACAAATACATGCATGTATATACGTGTGGATTTTTTCACTAGCTTCATCTCTTCCTCCGAAAAAGATTTTCTCAGAGATGCCAAAAAGGGTTGGGCTGTCACACGTCCTGCCAGTCCTTTGTCATGAACCGCTTGACTAAGGCTTGAATGACGCAAGAGAAGAGGAAATTTTTCATCGGTCAAATTAGTGAGGAAAACGAAGAGCAGGGAAAAGGAGAGATGAAATATAAGTGTGTGTACACACACGTAACATTTGAAAAGTAGGGATGAAGCCCAAGGAGAAAATAGTACTTGATGTGTGTCAAGTACGTACACGCGTTTATAATCAAAGGGGAAAAAGTTGCCAAGCTCGTTATTCAGCGAGAACTCCCTTCATGTGAAAAAAATCAAAAGTTGCCCGTCTTTTCAGATCAATGAAGAGATCCATTCACAGGGATCAAACAACTTGCTAATGTTTATGAATAATGAAGATATATCCTAACGTAAGTGAAAGAGTACAGAGAGCACTTGTAATTGTATAATTTACATCAAGAAGCTAAGTGTGTGGTATATGTTGAGGAAATACTCGAGTCTTTCTTCCTCAATGAAAGAAGCCTCATAAGTGGATTTTCTATTTTGAAGTTATAAATGCTAAACCATTTCATCCCACGAAGGATGTAGGATTTGCGGCATGTCAAAAGACGTTATGATCATAACCACTTTTTTACTCACTTCAATACGTCGTGAAGTGTTCAAATTTTTTCACTTTCAGTGATTATAAAAAGGTAATGCCGCAATCCACACAGTGAGTAATGCTAGATGGCTTCACCTTTTTGTGACACAATCAACTCCTTTCACTCCCGCCTTTGACAGAGCTGGCTTCCGCGGTGGATTGAAAAAAGCCGATATTTACAAGTGCCCGGAGTGCGGAATGATTCACCATGACTTGTTTCTACAACACGATCAGCATTCAAGTACTTCCTGCCATGAGTCATCATAAAATAAGGCAGACTGACTATCATCAGCCCTGGAACAAAAAATTGTAAACTTTGAAAAGAGGAGGAAAAGAGCGAAATATGCATTTTTATAATATAAATATCTCATTAGAAGATGGCATATTGCATTTCGTGCTGCATGCGTGGAGAATCCCTCAGCGTGAATTTATACAAGGACGTATTATTCAGGGAGGAGGGTTGCGTGTTTTGGAATTCAAACGTTATATGCTTCATCTGGCATGAGTACTTCCTTGAATAGGGAATTTTTATGCATATAAACTTCCACCAACTGCTTTCTCCACTGGAATATATTTTTCTACTTGCCTGCCTCCCAGCCGAATCATCAATTTGTGTCAAGAACTGCAAGCTGTTTCACTCCTCCTTGTAGTCAGGCATAGACTTCCGGTTGAGAATTTCAAAGGAGGAAAGCCCCTTCAACCATTTCCTCTTTCTCTTCATTTTTGACCATTTTCTTGTAATGCAGAGGAGAAAATATAAAATCCAACCACCATTCCCATTACTATGTAGGAACTAGTTCTGGTGGAATAAAATTTCTCTAAAACTCTTTCTCTCTATATATATATGTATGTATACCATATATATTTACATACATAAAAAAATCTAGCTGGGCTCACTCACAGGGAAAAAAGGGAGAGTGAAGACGAAACTAATGGTTAAGCTGCTGAGCCACAAGAGTAATATATCAAAAAATCAGGCGCAGATGGGCTTATTTGTAATCATTACCGGTTAGAAAAATAGCATTAAAAATGCTACTTTCCCTTGTTTCTCTCCAGCAACATTCCCTTCTTCCATGCACACTCCCTTTTATGCATAATGTGGTGGTGGCTGGGTATGAGTGAGGAAAAATGCTGGTATTCATATTAGAGAGAATAAAAAATTGAGCTTTGTACACACCACTTTCACTTCTCGGAAAGAAATTGCTGGGAGTGGAGGATATGTATATTTGGAAGGATTTTCCTTGCAGCAGCACGCACACCCAGTTTCTACAATGTGGTTTGATATGTATCCATCGCGAAAAAATTCATTTCACTTGGATATCTTACATATGCTCCGTCTTCTGCTCCTGTCAGCTTTCCCTCTACTCCCGCCTGCCAGTTGGACCTCTACACTTTTTCTCTTTCGTAGATTTTTTTTATTCGGGAAAGTCAGAGAAGGATTCCAATTTCCATGTCTTCTGGCTATCCACATCCACACGTAGCCCGGATCTTGTTTCTAGTTCAACTGGCTGTAAGAGAGCCTTTCGTTTCAAAATGGGGGAAAAATTCTCAATTCCTGTGCAACCACTTGCACATTTATAACAAGGATGTAGTAGCAGGCATCTCACCAAGAGAATATCCACGTAAAGGCTTCCAACCATCATCCGACACTGTCCATCCGATTTTTTTAAAAAGAAAAAAGGATATTCAGGATGAACATGAGCGAGGGATAAAAAGGATCTTGGAAAAACATGCTAGTAGGATCCATAATGCATTATGCGCTAGGATCAGGATCTGTTTTTATAATACAAAGAGTTGAAAAAAACTAACCCAGAAGCGGTATTATATTGGAAAATGTTTCCATTCTGGGGAAACTTGTATGTATTCGAATGTATCTTGTTTGGAGGATTGTTTGTCTCCTATAGTGAGTGTATTACATGTTACATTTTTTCCTGGCAACGTGATGAGACGGGGAAAGGAGAAAAAAAAGTATGAAAAAGAGACAGTGAAAAAGTACCCACAACAGCTCGTAAATCACACTGTGAAAGAAATCTCAATCTATCACCAATCGATCACATGACATATCCTTTCACATGGACACAAAAAACACACGTTGTTTGGATCTATGTAAGTGGTGGAGTGCGTATTGTAACATGTATGGTACATGAGCACAGCGCTTCTTCCTTTTATCAAGAGACTTTTTTTCTACACTTTCCTCTCCCTTTTTTCCTCTTATTCCACTCAAGTCAACCATCCATTCAGTCATTCATCCATATCCATCCGTTTTGGTCCTACTTGATTGTATCCACTTTGATTCTGTGAGTCCCTTTCAATGATAAGTTTTACTAATGATGAAAGCAGCTTTGAATTTTTGTAGTATCATATTTTGGTTGTTTTATGCAGCTGGGAAAGGAAGAGAGAGAAATTTAATAAAGTAATATGTTTCATTGCAAAATGCACAAAATAGAATGCTTCAGGAAAAACATAATTTAAAAGTTACAAGAATTTCATTTTATTAGTCAGGTGTATTGAGCCAATAATGGCGGTAAAATGATTTCAATTTCAATCATCCACATTTGACAGATGATTAGTTTCCTTTCAATTTTCCCACTGCTCTCTTTCCCTTTATTTCTTTTGTTTATGCGTAGGGTAATGAGTTTGAAGTTTGTTAGCAAATTTGTAGTGTGTTTTTCCAGGAGAAAAGTGAAAATATAGGAAATGTTGGTTTTCAGCATGAAACACATTTTCCCATTGGATAAAATCATAAATGCAAACAAACCCTACGGGGTTTCACAGACATGAAGTTGATGAAAGCATCAGGATTTTAATTGTGTCATGCCATGAGCAGACGTGCCTAGTGTTTCAAATGTCATCGACAGCGGCTAAAACACCCACCTTTTCACCTTGTATTGCAGCAGCTTTGTACTAATACAGGGTATCTCTACTTTCTCTATGAGTTGTAGAAGTTGTAAGAAGACAAGTTGATATATATATATATATTTATATAATGAAAGGAGAAATATGAATACAAAGCTATATTGAACTTTTCTCTCAACTACTCCTAGCCTGATTCAACTGCTTGTATGATCCAAGGACGTAAAGGAGAAAAAAATAACATCTAGTGAAACAAGGCTTTTCGTAGAGAATCTGTAAGATTTCGTTGTGAAAGCTGTGCGCAAAATACGAATCCTAAATTGGAAGAAAATCCTTCCCTTATTGGATTCTTCTTTGTAGTCTGAATCCATATTTTTAAAAGAAGCACATTGCTAGAACAGGAAACGAAATTGGGAAAACTTTATCCACAGTAGAGAAGTCATGTCAGAAAGTTACTCTTGTGCAAAATATTGCATAAGATTGCACATTCTACGAAATCCCATTTCAAAATGGAAAAAAGAAAGTGCTCGTGATCCCAACTGTGCATATTTGACAAGGAGAAAATGTGTGCGCGTCGTAGATAAGAAAACCAGGTCATTCTACAGGATATCCTAATTATAATCTGAACAACGTATACCTTGCAAATGGGCAAGAAAACTTGTACAAAAAAACCATAAGTCTAAATATTCTTATCTTTATCGCGAATATTTGAAAGCAAGATATAGTAGTTATTTTTCATTTTCCAACAGAAACCAGACCAATTTATTCACATGTCTCGCAGGAAGCTGAACCCAAGAAAGGAAAAGGTTAAAAATGTATAAGCCATATTAGTAATTCGTCACTTGATAATCATGTATTTATAAGCTACCTCTCCATCTTCTTCTTCTCAACATGAGGAAAACACGGCAGGACATGTCTCTTGTGAAACTTTTCTAAAGAAACCTAAAAGATTGGTATTCCTCGAAAAGGAAAATTTCATTGGATGAGGATGATGGCAAGAGAGAGAAAAAATTGGAATGAGGATCGATAGACTGTATAGTTGAGTTGGAACAAATGCTCTCTTCTCTTTGCCACAGTTTCTCTTGAATGCTGCCAACAAAGACTCTTTTCTCTCTTTATTCTTGTTCCAATATAGTGAAACTGTTCCCTATTTCTTTTTTCCATCTATCTTTCTCCCTGTGTGTCTCCTCTGCATGGAATATGGATGGGAAAGCAAGAGAAATGGTATTTCAGTGAGGTTTTTCTCATCGGATCCGTCCCAGTTGACGTTCATCGCATTTGATCAACCGTACAGGAAAACTACCTTGCTCAGCTTAGACTCCTCAATGTTCTAGTAATAGTGGAGCTTACTAGTGGAAAAAGGTATTTTCCAAGAGGACGACAGATCCAAGAGGAATGAAGATCTCTTGGATAGAAAAAAGTTACATATTGTGTGCGTATGTGTTCCTCAGAGAGAGAGAGAGAGAGAGAGACTTCCTTGAAAAGGAAACTTTTCTCTCGAACGAGAACCCCTGACATCCTCATAGATTCTTTTGGTTTTCAGGTAGGTACTTAACTTCACTCGAGGAATGGACTCGCTTCCCATTACGTTCATCTCAATGATTCCACCAGACTTTGTTCCTTGGCGTAGCAAAGCTTTTTCAGCTCTGGTAGTTTAGTCTAGTGATTGGGTGTCTGTGCTCATCCTCCGTATTCACGTAGCACACGGAGCGTGTAGGAAAAAGCAAGTAAAATACAATTCCAAGTAATATTACAACCTTGGTCTTGGTCACGGACTCTAAAGAAGGAGGAAGAGGAGCGAAAGCATAACGAACACTGTTTTCCTCTCTTTCTCATCCCACCAAATACAACAACATGAGGATACACACATACACAAAGTGAAAGTGTAACACAAGCTGAATAAGTAGGAAGAGAAAAATGCCAACTTTCTCGACACAATCAACCTATCCCCATACAAGCATAAAGGATGAATGGATGGCAAAGTGGTACAAATTCAATGGGAATGAGAGGTATTAAACTTTGGGAACATATTTCTTCCACCTCTGACAGATGCTGATGCTACTCTCGGCCCTTTCTCACTTGCTACCTTAATATTATTCCATTTCCAGGGTGAAGCAAGCAAGCAGAGAAAGAAAACACGTCGCACTTTTTTTCCCTCGAACTCTATCCTATCTGATATTTTATATATAAGCTATGTCCTTAAAGACTGTCTGGTCCCTGTTGTGCAAAAGTAGCAACAGTGCTTTCCCTCTCTCACATATGTAAACTTTCTCAGCCAAATTCCACCAGAAGTTTACTCCCTCCCTTGTTACTTATTCCGTTATTCTGTTGAATGAGTGAATCATGATAAATATGGGAGGCATGTAGGTATTAGAGAAAGGGCACTAGCTTCCGTTCCAATGTTCCTCTCAAATGAGTAAGTATAAGGTGCTCCCTTGCATACATATGAATAGCATGTTCGGGACTTGTCATGGACAGGAAACTAATTCGTAGTGAAAGGGAGCAAGAGAGAGAGAGAGAGAAGAGCGCCAAGTGGAGCTTGCAACCATTCATTTCGTTGTTCCAAATCAATTTCCTAATCTTGAACAGAAAGCCATACATACACTCCAGGATATTGGACTTGCCACTGTATTATTATGATTCATTTAGAAATAGGTAGTTATTTTATGGGTGTAGAACATGTGAGTATGTGGGAAGGTGCATAAAATATGTATACAGAGCAGGCTTTTGCATTTACTCTGTTATTATGTATAATATCCTTCACTTTTCATCATAGTGGAAAAGACAATTTCATAATGTGAGAAACTTGAGGAATCCAAAGTTGGGCAATGTGTATGTGTGCTTCATATGAGTCCACTGTTTTTTTCTCCTTTCAAACATCTCTAAAAACAAATATAGGGAAGAGAGGAATCCTCTTTGGGAATAACGTATGCGAAATGTAGGCTGCGTACATGTCAGAGTTTCCTTGAGTGAGTCAAGTTATGCGTAGAAAGTATCTCACCACAGCACTACGACTTTGCCTACTTTTATTTCAGGGTTTAGCATAAAGGTGAGCTAGTCGTTTCGGTGGCAGCTGACAAATATTTAATAATTGATGATAACCCATAAGAATCTTTAAATATTAATCAGCTCTTCCTCGCTCCAGCTTTGGGAATCCACTCTTCCCACACCCTTCCTTCCTATTTTCAAAATGATTCTCCTGTAAAGACCATTTACATTATGCAACGGCGCATTATTGTGCCAGCCAGCCGTGTCCTTTTCTCTCATGCTATTGGAGAGACAGTAGCTTTTATTTTACAAATGTCTAGGAAAGATGTATTTATGTATTTTGACGAGACTCTGGGATATTTTCAGTGTGGATGGTGGGGTTTGAGGGAAATGTTTTTTTCAATTATTATGCTTTTCCTCTCCGACTGATGAGCACCTAATCGTAAGGGGAATGATGTTTGTGAAAAATAAATAATACGTTTTTTTGTCTACATCACACGCACCATTTTCATTAAAGTGTTATCCAAGTTCCGGCCAAAATAGTCATGCCAAGCTTCATATATTGTGAAGAGGGTGGAGGTGATAGTGTGTAGGATGAGGGAATGTAGTTCATCATCAGCTTTTTATCTGGTAAGAGCCAAAAATACACTCTAGTGTAATAAGAACACAACCATAAGTAGAGCACTTTATGGTGACATAAGAGTTGTACCATATGACTTGTACTTAATCAAGTTCAAGAGTGTGATATTATTATGATACTAGGTAACTTACTGAATGAAAATGAAAAAATCCTCCAACTGGCGTTCCCATTAGTGTCAAAGCCTTTTCCCGTGAATATGAGGATTGTTACAGTTTGCAGGGGTTTGTGCTCAATGTGACAAGAGGATATTTATAATTTTATCTAATTTACAATCATTTCATTTGATTTAATAATTTCTCGTGTTTCCTCAAAAATTTCACGGTATAACATGCCCCATCCTAATTTAATGCTTCAGTCTGCTCCTCTCTAAAAGTTTTAGAGGAAAAAGTCCATGCCTCTTTAAAGTTTAGCTAAAAACACAAGCCTGAATGCATCGGATATTAGTTGAATTTTGTGTGAGTGGGTTTCTTGGTAAAATTTCCGGCTAATTTATACGTGTTCTTATTATCTCCGAGTTATACTCCAAAGACAGCAAAGTTTCTACTGGGAACTCATAACTCACAAGGTGTGTATGTGTGTGCTATATGCACACTTGGAAATATATGCTTACACTACCCCACACGTGAATTATACTTATTTCCCATATTATAAAGTTTAGCCAGCCGACAAATCTATTCGTAAACTAGGTGTAATGCTTGGATCATTAAATGGATTTTGTGTAAGTAAGTTTTCATGGCAAAAGGTGATGTACAGTTCATTTATAATGACCCGCTAGAGTACATTGCGAAAGAGTCATCGTGTAAATAAAGCAAAGTAAAAGTAAAGCAAAAATAAGGTATATTCTTCACACATGATTTCCCCTTTTCCACCCCGTCCTCTTCTCCTTTTTGAATCAACAAATCTTTGTATATTTATGTATATCTAAGCATTTTAGTGTGTATGTGTGTGTGTGTGTGTGTGTGGAGTCAACATGGATTTTTTGGGTTGTAAACCTCCAAGTAGAAATGAATGGGCTCATGGCATGAGATTTCAGCTCATAAACTAGAAGAACCCTTGACAAGAATGACACTAATAGGCTTGCTTGTACCATTCAACCCTCCATAACTTTATTTTCTGCTTCTTCTACTTAGTCTTCTCATTCCAAGTCGTCTTTTAACCTATTCTCTGTATACCTTTCAAAATCTGTACTAGAGAAGTTATAAGTTCAGGCTTACTCTTGCAGTAAAGATTTTTCTCTGACTTTACGAGAAAAAAATGAAAAAATCTAAGCATAGTTCATTCATAAGGATAATTATATTCCACATTTTTTTGGGGGAAAAAATATTGCATGGTCCCCTTTGATGTGAAAGAAGGAAAGCAATTGAGACAAAAAAACTAGTCTTGTGAACCATAAGTAGTTAAGGATTTAATTATAATTATGTTTGTATATAATCGGCATACATTTTATTTTTCAACAACAGCGTAAAATATTCTCTCTCTGTCTATTTCGAGTAAATGGTTTGAGCACGACAAACAAGATAACGAGAGAGCGGTATAAAAAATAGCCCTGCAATCATTGACATTCATTTCATATTTACTCGTTGAATATCCTCTCTTGTATCATTCCAATCATCTAGACATTTTTCGTTTAACTCCCTCAAGGAGCATCATTTTACCCGTCCCAATGCTCTCCTACTGTAGCCATTTTTACGAGCATATAATTTAGGAACGTGTATTGTGAGTATATTATGAATATCTAATAAAATGATTGCGTGAGTTTGTCCGTGTGTTGCATGTGTGTGTGTATCTCTGTGTCGGGATATTATGGACACGGAATTTTTCAAAGGGTTTCGGTGTGAGGGAGTCGAACCAAACTCCTATTTTGAGGCGCAACCGCGCGGCACAACTTATTATCTTGATTTTTTCCCATGGCCATTCATATCTAGTGTATATCACCGATGCGCAAAAGGGGTATGCATATTATCCAGATAAAAAATTCCATGCATACAAATTTCCATATGAGTTTACCCCCTTGCACGTGCGTAACGGGGGGATTGACGGGAACGGATGGATTTTTTTGTTGAGAAAGTCGTAATTTTTATATATTTTTTTGCGAATTCACATGCAGAATTGGATTTATCTCGGAAAACTAGGGATAACGGGTTTTCCATGTAATAAGATGTTTTTCCACTTTCTCAAGGACTTTAATTTACGCATATCCCACTTATTGACAAAAGTCCCTTACGCCTTCCCATTTGTGTGGAAATGGGCGAAAAAGTTTGTCTTGTCGATGAATTTACGAGGTGAACTTCCCCTCTCTTTCTCAGTTTCTACGTCGTTGGAGGTGGGGGCATGGTAAGAGGAGTAAAGTAATAACGAATGTGAATGTTTATTAGGGAAAGCTTTTTTCCAGTTATATTAAGAAATATACATAAGATTGGATACATATATATACATTACTTCCTCTAGTTTGTGAACTGAATCAGACGAAAAGCTTCACACACACTTTTCCAGCAACTTTTCTCGTTTGCGGAAAAACCGTTTTTCCTTTGGTTAAGTTTTCTTAATTTTACTTTCAAGCATGAACTCCTCTTTCCCATAAAAAGGACGATGACGATGATGAGGATGATGACAGCATATCAGCCAACTTCTACCCTTTTTCCGTTGTGTAGTTTGGAAAAGTGTTGGAATATTAAATTTTACTTTTAAGCAAAGTAACCAACCAACCAAAGGATTTTTTCTCGCTAGATGAATATATTTTTAGGGTGCGTGGCTTTACTCACACACACGCCATATATGAATATGTAAGAATGTAAGTTGCTTTTTTTCCTTGAAGCAGGGCCGTACAAAGATTATGATATAATCCAGAAAAGTAGAGAGAGTGAAAAACCCACGAGGATGAGCAGGTTGGCAGTGAAATGATGTGATGTGATGACAGGAAAAGGGAAATTAAAAATTCCTCTAACTTTTTGTAGTAAAAAAAAGCTGAGATTAATTTTGAAAATTGGATGGGATGAAAAATAAGGTTACGAACAAGACATGGAAAATCACTGTTCAGCCGCTCGTAACGTTCGTTCAAAATCCCTTGATTAAATTGTTATAATTAAATGAATTAATTTTTTTTCGTTGAAGCTCTCTCCCCAGAGCATATTATTACATTTTACAGTGGTGACCATCATACATCAAGTGAAAAAATGTCTAGTAAAAAATCCTTTTTACAAAATGAATGAGTGCAAAAACTGAAAATGAATTTTGCCAACCTTATTCCGTAATACCGACAAAAGGCAGAGTAGCATATATTGCGGGAAAGCTAGCAACTTGGTAAAAGCCAGTTACGAAGTGGAAAACTCTGGAATGTCTTACCTGCAAAAAGACAAGAAAAAAACATTTTGTTAGAATATTTGCTTCATGTTCATTCTCATACATCTCTACATATTATACAATCCATTCATTCATCCATTCATTCACTAAGAATTTCTCTATCGTGTTCCAATGCCGCCTTTAATTTTGATTCGATTTGAATAAATTCCCACACATCTTTGTGGAAAATTGTTAAGAAAACTGTCTATCCAGCTTATTATCATATTATCCTTCCCCGTCTCAACAAACATATTCATATACTCTCTCTCTCTCCACCATCCAATATTTCACTTGAGTGAGCTCGCAACTCAGAAAGAAAAATCACTTGTTGTACCGCCGTCCTTTCTCCGTCGACTGACACTTTTACAAAAAAAAGTTCCAAGAAGAGGATGAATTATGTAGGAAATTAAAGGGAAAAAAATGCAATCAATCAACAACACCTGTAGCTAACAATACTTCACGACTAGATAGGCGAATGAACTAGTCGAGTCAAATAAATTACAGTATCCTTTCTTGCTCACCGTGTCTGTCAGACAATTTCTCTATAGAATCCATCCCTTTTCTCATACGCACTATGTCCATATACACGCCTTGCGTCTATAATAGCTCCCCATTTATTACAAGAACATCCGTTTTCCATTACTTATACTCAAAGGAACGCACACAGTTTGACAGTGGCATTGCAATGGGCAAAGTTTGCTAGTGAAGTGATAAGAAGGACGGTGGCATGGCATGGCTTTCCCGTCAAAAAAAGAAGGGGCATTAAAATGTCAAGTAAATTTGTATAATGCGTAATAAGCGCCTACTTATTCCAATGTGAGATTATTCTCAACAAAAGGGAGTTTCGCTACTTGAGCCACATGTAATGAATGTGTGCACGAATGTGACCAGATCCGTATATCATTTTGATTGGGCACACATATTGCATTTCTTACGCAGTCATTGGGATAAGATGATGATAGTGAATAAAGCTGCTTTGCCTGGGCTCGTCGTCATCATCATCATGATGAGGATGAGATGAGACGACAATCGTGTAGTCATGTCGAGGATGGCACCTACCTTTTAAGTAATTTTGCTAGTAAACTTGAATCCAACAACGGACTCACATTACCGGAATATTTTTTTTATTTTTCATTCATTCCCCTTGATTTTTTTGTACACAAGATGCATGAAAGGTTTATAGGGAGATCGAGAGGATTTTTTTCTTCTACATGGTAATACAAGGTTTATGCGGTGTTTCCTAAATTTTACACCTATTTTTTACATTAAACGTACTTAGAACCTTGTCTTTTTTATGACGCAGGAAAATAGGAAAATACATTACGCAGTTTTGTTAATACCCTGAGCTCTTTCTCTTTTGCCATGACCGATGAAGAAGCCGCAAAAAACATGATCATGAGGAAAATTCCATATACCTGTATAAAATATAGCAAGTAATGAAATAAGGAAGCATGGTTTTAATGTAAATGTTAACGAAAATGTTCATGTGAGCTAGCTGACGAAATAAAAGCAAGAAAAAAGTGAGAATCTTGAAGATGAGTTTTATGTGTGGGTGTGTAGAGGAGCCTGAACGTGTTTAATCTAGCTTCCCATTTCCTCCAATTCATGAATTTCATAGTAAACAAATATTAAATAGTAATCATATAACTGTAAGCTAAATAGACGTGATGTGGGAGAGGAATTTGTAGAGAGAAAAGAAAAAGAAGAGGATGTACAGTCTACATATTCCAAAGTGCGTATATAAGCGGATATGCTTCCACACAAGCATCCATTTACTCTTCTCTGACTAGAATACAAAATGAGATGTTCTTTAGAGTGCACGAGTGTTATTTATTTAAGAAAGAGGGAAAATGTCCAAGAATGAGAGAAATTCTCTTTATCCAACACCACACTGATATACCCATATTCCCATAAAGCCCAAAGGAGCAAGCAAATAGACAGTTAGCACTTGCCGGTTAAATAGGTATGGATAATCTACAAACCACTGTTGCTTTTTTCTCCTTTCCAAAAACCTTTCAAGACATTTTTTCTTTTCTCTCTTTTGCTTGCTTACAAAACGACCATTCAACATGGAGGCAAAAAGTGAGAGAAATCTTCATCATCATTATCATCTCATCTTTTCTAGACTGTCAAAGATATACAGAGATGAGGAGGAGGGATACGTGAGAGGATTGGATAGCGATATTTATGCATGCCGTGTGTGAATAGATGAATCTTGTATTTTGTGTTACATCCACACACCATAAGAGGGAAAGGGAATAGACGAGAGGGGAAATTTGTCTCTTGACTTGACTCAAATGTCGCTTCTATCGAATGCATATAATTCATCTTTGAGCAAAAGACTGACGGCACAATAACTATGGAAAAGAGGGAAACACATGTAAAAATTAATCCAAGGATGGATTTTATGTCCACTGTGAATCCACACGGGGTGTGGATCTTAAAGTGGAATCGGGAAATCTCTGTATTGGAAGAAAACGCGAGGATTTACACGTACACACTGTTGGTGGCTTTGTTTTAATAATTTGTTGACATGATAGGATGACAAGATGCTGTTCTCGTATAAAATCTTGATGAAGATGACGAACACAATCGGAGTCATCATCAGGAATACAAATCAAGGAGGAGAAGCTTTAAAATAAGTTTATTGGATGGAGTTTGAAATGTTTTTTGGTGGTTTTGTATACGTGCATACAGATGATACCGACTTGATCACGTCTGCCGGGTGAATGGATGACTTGTACAAAGGAAATCCCACATTTTCAAATTTCCATGCAAATATTTAGCACACGGGATATTTTTAGATGGTAAAGTTGAGTGGAAGTGAGTAAAAAGGAGCAAGCATAAAAATTCACAGATGTGCTGTGTTATGAGAAAAACTCGATACCATATAAAATTGAGGAGAGAGAGCTACTCATATGCATATTTTTTTACTATGACTTTTGTAGGAATCCCGAAGAATACAAGTTTTCACTCAATCTTCTCTTCCCCCATTTTTTACTCACTTCCTTCCTGGATAAAAAGAGAGTCAACGTTTGACAAGTATCTTGTATGATGTGTGCTTGTACTCAAAGCAAAGAGAAGAGCAAAGGGTGCGATCAAATTTTCACAAAATATACATAAAATAAATCGCTTTTTCTCTTAGCACACCACCACACATTGTATTTGCTGATGATGATACTTGTACGTGGCGCGGTTATTTTGCATTTTATGATGTTACGCTTACTTAACACACGTTTGTGGAAAAAATGTATTTTCCAACTCATTTTCTTATAGAGAATTTGTTTTTCTAGCTTGCTTTTTTCTCTTCTTATATTCCCCGTGTTTTTGTGAATGTTGTCAGTGTGTAATGAGATACAATGTCTTGCCGATGTGATTCTTTTCTCTTTTTCAGCCAGTCAGCCTTTTCCATCATCAATTCCTTCCAAATCATCAGTCACATCCATCTCTCTCTAGTAAATGGAGAGAGAGAGGGTACACCACTCTTCGTTTCTTTCATATTATTCATCCAATCTGAAAAGTCTAGAGTGAGTTTGCTCTTTTCACATGCTTTCCCATCTCCAAATTTTCTAGACCAGTTTTATACATACGTGCTCTCTTTTTTCACCCTCACTATGCATCATTCTATCAGTGGCAGAAAACCATTTGAGGAGGAATCACACATCATCATATCTACAACGAACTCTGTGTATCATAATGTATACCTCTGCACATCCGTTTGGAAACTTTCCGTGGTAAATGCATTCTATTATAAAATATGACTGGATGACGATCCCTGTGTGGGGAACGTAATGGGAGTACAAATTGTAGGACTCTTTGGGTGTATATAAAATTTACACAAGTCACATGAGTTTTTTTTAGGAGCCAGAGTTAAATGTAATGTGAAGAAGGGAATGGATAAGGTTGTAAGAGAAACTTTTTTTTATGAATTGGAGCGTTGTGAAATGATTTGAAAAAGACAAGCGTTGAGGCAGAAGGAAACCAATATTTCTTGGGGATATCACCACCCGCTCAAGATACGATGACACAGGAAAATCATGAGTAAGCATAAGTTTGTAATAAAATTATCTGCTTCCATTCTCTCCCACTAATGCTCTCCTTTCTACTACCATTTACAGAGATATACTTTTTTCCCTTGGCTTGCAAGAACTAGTGGAAGAGTCGGCTTTGAGAATGAAAAAAAATTATGTGGCGATGGGATAAAATGAGATGCATGAAGGGAAAGAGAGTGAAAAAAAATATCTGGAAAAAATTGCCTCCTAAGTTTTTAGTGAGTAACGATTACACATATATTTTTTATAAAAAAAATACCGAGTCCCACGGTGACTTTCCTTTGATGTTTGAAAAGCATCCTTTTTACACCTCCAGTTCCGATAAGGAATTGCGGTCTTTGCATTTTCAAGGATTTGGTTATCAGTTTTGCCAGTACGTTGCTCATTAACGACATGACAGCGCTAGCGTTTTCTAAAAAGGAAATTTTTTTCATAGTGGCTATCATGTTTTGCTGTTATTGTATCACGGATTTTTTTTTCCATTTTGGACTTGACTTCATGTTTGAAATGTTTACAACGTGGAAAGGCCCGAAGACTGCGACGCAAAAAAGTTTGCAGGTGTTGTGTGTTTACTACATTCGCTCAAACTACCACATAATTACTATTCGACAGTGGAGTAAAACGCTTGCATTTAGAAAATCCAACCGAGTTCTATTCCATAATTAAAGGAAACGGTGGACGAGAAACAGGAGTAGAATATTTTTTCATTCTGCTTCTATTAGGAAGACATCAATCAGCAAAATATAGGTATGGGATAGTTACCATGTCTCACATTTTTTCCTTAGGGGTAAGACACCCAGTGCGAAAAAACAGTGATGAAAGTACCTTCTCAACATTTTACCCCATTTACAATAACACAGGGTAAATGTGGTTAGGTATGTTTTCGCTCATTCATACATTTTGGAAAAAAATATTACTTCCATATCTACCTACAACCCACGCAAAAGTGGATTTTTTCGAGAATTCGATACTAACTGCAACACGATATTAAAAGGATGCAGTTGGCAGAACAAGTTTTTGCTTGAGAATAAAATATGGCTAATGTGCTATTTCGAGAGTACTACGCATTTAAATTAAAAAATGAGTTTCCTCTCCTAATTTTTATGCATTTTCCTGATCCACATTTTTCTTCTCTTCTTCTTGTATGGCAGGTGACGCAATCTCTGCATGCTTTGAAATCCCTGTTGTTTTACTCTTGTCTTGATTTTGTGACTGTGAAGGAATGTTTCACACATATTTTAGGATTTTTTAGTATATCCTTTTTGAAGCGGATAAATAAACTCATTCGTGTGGAGAATAAAGTTGTAAATAAAAATATTATCCAGCGCCATTATATAAACTCCGGGTAGTAGAGCATTCAGCTCTGTTTGTAAAGAGGAGTGAATCCAAGTAAGAAATCTAATGAGAAACAACATTTTCCGTGCCATGTTTCTCTAATATTTTTATATGTATCACTCACCATAATAATGACTTTAATAAGGTATTTCCCTTGTAAAAAAAGTTTTTAACCATGTATCCATCTCTCTATCATAAACTACCTACCCTTCTTCTTTTTCATTGAATGGATGACTACACGTTATTAAACCGGTGTAATACACATAATAAAACGTAATATAACATGAATATTACCATCTCATTTTTTTGGGGAAAAAATACATTCTCCTGCCATGCAAGCCAAGTTGAGTAACGCTCTTGAAGAAGAAAAAAATACTTTTTTGGTATTTATGGTCATGATATCATAACATTATGCACAGACTAGTGTCATGGAGGAGAGCTATTATATATATAAAAAAATCTACTTTGCCTACACACACACTCACCTTGCTACGTAATACGGTAATAATAATAATACTAAAATGTAGTATGATAATCCACCCCTAACTAATGATATTACCATCCAGATCACGTGTACAAAAGGAAGTTACATTTTTTCAATAAATTTCATTTCTAAATTACGAAGTCTGGCAGGTGGAGAAAAAAATTTATTTGTGCAATGCTTGCAGCCATATTGTAGCTTGAACCGGATAAACATTATGTCTCGTCAAACAATCCAACATGTTCACAAGTTTAAGTTGAACAAGCCTTTTTCTCTTATGGTGTGGTCATCCACCCAGTAGTTGATATACGGTGTTAGTGCAAGTAGTAAATTCCATTGTGTGGGTAAAGGGTGCGAGATAATAAAAGGGAATTAAAGCTAAATTGTACAAGAAAGTTAAGGGATTTTTCCGTTGTCACATCCCATTGTAAAAATACAATGAATAAAAAACTTACATCATTTTTACTCCATAATTGTGTATACTCCTTTTCAAACTGTGGAGATTCTTCACATTTGCTACAAACTAGTGTGTGGTTAGTATACTTCACAATAAAAAAAGTACTTTTCTCCTTTAACAAGCCCATCCTTTAAAGGCAGAGTGAAATAGCTCCATCCAACCTGTACTAATTCCCGGTTGAGATGACTATCTCAATTTCAGTAATAATTTTACACTTAATTCTTCCCATTTTTATCAGTTTTACATCTCATTTTCCCCCTCGTATATTCTCTCTCTTATATTTATAAGGGATGCCTGGAATGTGGTAAATTGTGCTGTTTGTAGAAAAGCTATGAAAAAAAACTCTTTAAAATGAGTAGCAATTTTGGTGGCAGCGAAGTAATAAAAATTCGCACGTATTTCCCTCAAACAACCATTAAGACTGTAATAAATCTAAATAGAAGAATTAATTCTTTCATAGGTTCCGATCCTTATCAAGTTATACAATATGTTGAAAGGTTACGATTACATACACACATTTTTTGAAATGGAGAGTCATATCTATTTGAGAACGTGTACCTTGTTTACTACCCTTTCCAAGTAAATATAGACAGAGATGGTAGAGAAAATTTTTAACTTGCGAACCTCTCTCACAGTAAAAAAAACTGGGTAATGTGTGAAACGTCAATAGAGAAACTTGAGATTGGGGCGGAAGATAGGAAGCGGGAAAAAACGTATAAAGTTTTTGTACATTTTCTACAATCAGGTAAAAGTAAAGAGGAATGCTAGTAAAATGAAGTGAAATTACAGCAGTAATTCTCAGCAGAAGGAGGAACCTCGACGTACATTAAGGTCCCATTAAGATCATAAATTAAGATATCATTTCTTTAATGTAAAAATGTAAATATGTATCTAACACCAGGGCCATTTCACTTGTGTGAGTTGTGTGCTCACGCAAATACACTACAAGGTGAGAGTTTGGCAGGGCTTGTGGAAAAAAACAAGGAACTGTATAGTAGGTTGTTTCATTATGGCTTTTTAAAAACCCTATCCTAAAGTCTTGGAAAATGGACAAGGAAAAAGTTCCTTGCGTGTAAAAAATTAAGTTTGAATTTAATTCGTAAAATTGTGTGTTAGATTGGTATCATTTTGTTTAACTATTATTTTGCCCATCTCGTGAAAACATATAATATTGAGAGTCATTACTGGGCTCATATTAGTTGATGATTACAACTGTTTAGGAAGTTTTTTCTGTAAATTACTCTCGGTGGGAAAAGGTTGTTAGAAGAAAATTGTTTTGGGTGAATGGCTTCGACCGTCAACGTCACCCTGTTGGAATAAAGTAAAATTCCGGTAGAGTTAGTATAACGTGCTTACAACATGGAAACATTGAGAGGCTTAATCTTAATCCTAGTATTTCCAAAACATGTCAAGAAGCATTTAGAAATGACTCTTCAACTTAATCTAATGTATCTGACAATCTACTTTTCTCAAGAGATACTTCACCAAATGATCAAATGTTCATCTTTCAGCTTACAATCTGAGTACCAATTTATTTAAAATTTGCTAGTCTCCTCCCTCAATGAAATTAGTTATGGATGGAAGTTAAACTTCAACTTGGATTATTTTACTTGTTAAGAAAAAACATCCGGCACGAACTACATTTATTTTATGTACACAATTTCCTCTACATTCCTAAACCCTACAAGAGCCCACTCTTCCCATAAATACGTCCATCTAGTCACTTTTATATATATTATCTATATGGAACAATCTAACGTTTCCATACAAGACAGTAGAGAAAACGACCTGGCATAGCACATGAAATCGAAATCAACCAACCTTCACAATTCAGTTAAGTAAATCTAATAAACACATCCAATTTCTATGTATATATCTACTCTAGGAAAGGAAAACAGAGAAGGGAAGGAGGGAAATGGAGGAGCTCGGAATCAACCAGGCAAGGAGTCATTCACTAAATTCATTTTGCCTGCTTGATGATTCCCATATAAGTATGAGGTGTTTCTCCATACACCACTCCATATATTGCTTTTTCCTCGCTTTTTTATTTATCTTGATATAAAAATACGAGCAAGTTTTCTCTGCCTTTTCGCTACCAGAACTTTTCCACACCCAAAAACACGCTGGAAAAAGGAGAGAATGAAATGTAACTGGCTAACGTATCCCATCAACAGGGAAGATGACTAGGCAAAGCAAAAAGGCAAACTCATCGAAGGGCAGGCATAAAACAGATATCTATCATATCACCCAGTATCCATATTATGTAGCATGTGTGCTCCATCCTTTAGGCTGATGATGATAATGTATAATATAAAATAAATAAATATATATATGAAAAAGGTCTGAAGAGGATGTAATGCGTTTTGAAAAATTGATACAAATATAACAATCTACGTGAAGTTGTGTAAAGAGCGAGAGAGTCATGCTTTTTCACAGTTTCTCATCTCTTTACCCATATTTTTCATATATAGGGGTACTTTTATACTCATCGATTCCACCATGATTTTCCATCTTTCCTCTCTCACAGTTATATACACTCACATTTTCTCATCATAATTTTTTTTGAATCCAGAGACTCCTACTACAAATTGAATTCCAATCTAATTTTCACAACATCTCATCACTCATCCTCTCCTCGTATTTTTTTCCTTTTGCACGAGCTCATCTCTCTCTCGCTGTGTGTGTGAGCGACTTTCCCCATTACCACGAATGAATGAGTATGAAGCATTGCTGGTGAAATAGGGATGTAGGAGAAATGTCTTTATAAAAGCTTAACAATTTTCAAAATTTGATAGAGATACACACTCATGGATATACGAAACAAAAATAAACCGTTATGGGAGGAAGTAAGCTTGAGGAAAGGGTACAAGAGACACTTTGCGAGATGGCTTGTGTAACTTGACATCCTTGGCTGGGTTGTCTTTCCGTATTTGCTTAGTGAAAGTAACAACTTGAAGTAAATCATTTCTTTCCAACTCACATCCCTTTCCCTTTTTCCTCTAATAGACAGGAAAGGACTTTTTTCAATTTTTAAGCAAGCTTTGCTTCATTTCTTTTTTTCTGGAAAATACCAAAAAAACCTACCAGACGAGGAGAAAGGGAAAGCGAAAAAAATCAAACCTCCACCAAATTCGGATTTTCCAACTTTAATTTCCTATTTTCTGCCATTTTCAAACCAGTCATGGGAAAAATGCTGGGATTGTGCTTTCTTAAGAAATTAGATTTTATTTGGAATTCGAGGAAAAGAAACTAGCGGAAAATCACTTCTTCCGGTGATGCAAATTGCCAACAGATGAAATTCCTTGAATCAGTTCTTTTCAGTTCTTTCTCTGTCATAAAAACAAGTCGTGCAATCAAAAACATATTGGGATGTTTGAGCCCGTTAAAAATTGAAGATTTGAAGAAGCACTCTAATAATAACCAATCGACGGTGAAATGAATGAAAGATAAAAGGGAAATGACAAATGACAGCAGGAGCGGACATCCTTATTTGAACACTTGAAATATCGAAGAAGGGAAAATGGTTTTGATTTTATTGTAATATTCCAGAGCGAAATGAGAAAAGGATTTTCAATATTTTCCAGAGATTAAATAGTAGTAAAAAGTATATTTAACTCCAATTACCTGTTTCCTCTCCATATGAAACTATTCGCTCTTCAGATTTAAACTATTTCAATAAAAAGCAAGTTCCTAATGAAACCAAGCAAAGGAGCGGATCCAGCCATGATTATTTTACGACCTGAACAAATGCTCCATCTCAGCATCTCCAGTTTGTAGCTCAAGTAGGAAATTTGATTTCGCCATGAAAATCAGCATCACCAAAGAAGGAAAACGTAAAACCGCAATCTGCCTTGCAGGACAATCCATGATAGTCCCAAGGATAGACTACAAGTCAACCCTTTTCCCTACGATCAACTCACCCATCTAGTGAAACAATCAATAGCCGTGCATACAAAATCCTGTGTGACCTCATTCCATTTTCCGTGCATTGCCTCGCAAATGGACCCGGTGCTCCATGGTGTAATATATTTGCTTAAAATATTAATTCCAACGAGAAGATTTATTTGCTAAGCTAGAGACCTCCCTCGTATAAAACGTTCCTTGTGTGGCAGTAGAAGCTTTTTAAACATTCCACACAAGTTTGGGCTAACTCTCTAATCCGATTTTGATGAAGCACCCATCCTCTTCCCCACTCATTTTCTCAAAGTTTAAAATCCAGCAAATACTTTATAAAATTAGCTCTAAGCCAGACATGCCCGTCCAGAGCTATAGAAAGACTAAGTTCCATTTTCTAGACTAGACTTGACCAAAGAGCAATGTTTAATGAAAACGTGAGAGCTTATTTCTCCATCCAAGAGGGAAAATATCGATTTCAAGTATTTCAAGCATGCGAGTGAATAGCCAAAGGGGACAGTATATATATATGTACGCTGATGGTAATACGAGTCGCACTTTGTATGTTTGTGCTCCGTTTCGCGAGCATTATTCGAGAAAATATGCTCATAAAAGGGAAACCCGGTTACACAACAGCCATTAGAGAACTACTGGGTGACCAATAGACCATTTTATGGACATTACCCAAAAACTGCTTTTAGTCCAGCGGGCAAGTTTTTGGGAGAGAGAAAGGAATTCAAGAATGTAATAGAATGCACATAATATCCGCGTATTATCGTCATAATGCAGAAAATCATGACTTCTATCCGCTCATACATGCTTTATTAAGCTAATGCGAGAACACCACATAAGCACACAACACATCCTTGCTCCTTGTGTTACATTACATTTTTTACATTACATTAGCGAAGAGATAGAGAAAGAATGCTTCTCCTCTAAACTGCCTTTTCCCCTTCTAATAGCCATCAGCATTACACTCGCTCATAAAATAGTATCCTGATCCGTTATATTTCTCATATTGAAAGCATTGTAGAGTAGTGGTGGTCACAGCGGGTGAACGACAAGTAATGTCCATCTCGTCTGAAATACGACTCAGAGTAATTCATTTTAGCACTGGAAAACTATGCAGAAATGTAAAGAGGAGGACAAAGCACTAAGGGGAAGGGATGAAAAGGATGCCGTTTAAAAAAAAGTGAAAAGATATAATGTGATTCCATTTCTCCTCCCTATTTCTCCATACATTTCTAGAGAGAGAAAATCCTCAGTGAAAAAAAAATCCAGTAAATTGCAAAATTGCGAAGAGAGAAAGAAAGAGAGAGAGAAAAATGTTTTATTCTCTCTGTACACATCTTTAATCCTCCTAAATACCTTTATTAGATGGTATTCTCTAGCTGATAGTTGTACGTGAAGTCAGGTTGGCAAATGTATTCACTTGTGAGATTTATGGTTTCTTGTTCCATCTCTCGCAGCCCAGCACACAGGGCACAGCACGACTACACAAGGAATTCATTTCATCTCTCCACCACTTTAATTCTGCAGGTCAAGAAGCACACGAGAGGAGGAGGGAGGGAGAGAGAGGGCTAAGACAACACACATGTCTTTTTTACGAGTTGACGTCCCACTTCTATATTTACATATATGTGTAACTTTGATTCTGTCTAACGTACCTTGAAAATGTACACAAAAGAGAGGATATGAAATATATACATGGAGATATATGAATTGTGTATTATATGGCGCCTCGTGTCTACACTTTAGGGTGGATGACTATATGTAGTCTCCTATTTGAAAAGACATCTTACAACCAATTTTTATTACGATTCAGGGCACGTTCGAATTCCCCATACCACAAAAGAGTTGAGGCGAGATCAAGAATCAAGAAGTTTTTTTTTCTCTCTCTCTCTCTTGTTTCCTATTTGGCCCCACACATGGACTCGTTTTTACTCTTCCTTTCACATAACCCCCTTCTCCAATATAGAAACATAGGAAGAGGGCTGGAAAAGGCTTTGAATTCTTTTTTTCTTTTTCCTGTTTGGAGCAAAACGAAACCACAACAGCGTACAGTTCTTTTTATTTTCTTGTAATTCCGCGCATTCACTTTCAACCATCATATCACATCCCTAGAAGATAGGAAGACTTTACCTTTTTCCCGACCTGTCAAAGTGGTCGTGAATCCACACACATTTAATGGAACAACTTATATTCCTCCAATTCCCGACAGACGAGGAGAGACCAACAACGGGATGGAATGAAAGGAGAGAAAAAACAACCCTGCTGTTTTAATCACGCACTTCCATACTCCATACATGTCGGCCGGCAACCACTCTCCACTCGTTTTCTAACTCTCCCAGAAAAAAGCCACAAAACAGAAGGAAACAACCGCAACAACAGCATTTAATACTTAAGTTTTCCTTCGCTTTCTAATTGCTTCTCTCTTTAGTTGTGTGTGTGTGTGTGTGCTGGAGCTGGTGAGTAATTACAAGTACTCGAGTAATTATACTTTTTTTCCTCTTTGTGTGCACTTTTGTAAATATACCGATATTTGGAAAATGTGTCCCTAGGTATTTTACCAAGTCTACTTATTTTCCAGCTTGAAATATTTCCTCTCTGTTCAAGTTTGTCGTCGACACGTAGTTGGCGGCTAAGTAGGGAAAAACTTGAGAAACCACAAGGAACGTGAAGATTTATGAGGAAACGTGTCTCTCTTTTAAGGTATTCATATTGATATCATATGACATGTGTTCATCCCATCCATCGATACTTGTGAGGAAACTTCACTCACCCAAAATGTGTAATAGCTTTGGTGAAGCATTTTATTTGCTCAAAAAAAGTATGCTGGGTGGATTTGCACCGCACAATCTATAATTATCGATATTCTCGAGAGAGAAAAAAATGCGTTAACATTTTTCATTCCGATGGCGAACGGATATGATATGAATTATGTTATTTTTTTTAGATGAATGTATATTATGAAGATATATCTCGATTTTTTTTCATCATCATACGCATAAAAATATCGGGTGAATAGTTGTACGCAATCCTACTCCTACTTTCATAGCTTACCACAACATCCGCCAATTTAATCTTCATTAAGACCACATCACCACAAAAGGGAATAATATGGAGAGGAAGAAGAGCAATCATGAAAAGGTAACATTTACCTCGCACTACACACCTGATACGAATTCTCTGTTTTTGCTACCATTTTTCCTTCATCCAGTTCAGTAGCGGATCGAGGTTAACAGAAAGTAGTTTTTTGATGATGTGGGGAGAACGGCATACCGTGGGTAAATGTAAAACATATGCATACCAATGGGTAATTACACTTTTGAGGATGTCTCTGTATTGTGAAGGAATATAATAAAAGTGAAATGTGTACGCACTTTTGTGGAAAGAAGGGGAGCATATAGATTTATACGTGTTCATGTTTTTTTAAAAACTTAATCCCTTTCACAGCAATCATTCATCATATCCTTTCAGATAGAAATCAGTTTGAAACAGTGTCTGCTCATGGGTTTTTTTCTTCGTTCTACAGTATCAAGTTTTTTGGTAACCTTTCATAATAAACCTCCCTGTACGCATTTACTTTGTTTGGTTGTAAAGTAGTTTTTCTATAAAAATTGTGGAGGAAACGATTTTTTTCTTGTAAAGGTTGGTTTACCTCTAACGAAAATTATCTATACGTCAGTCAGTCAAAAATCTAGCCAAATAATAACAATGCGTAAATTTGAGGTAATTTTTGCTCAGTACAATTATACACAATAAAAAATTCATAAGGTATGTAAGTGTAATGCGTTTACAACATTCTAAAAGACTGCATCCGCTGCCCTGGATTTTTTCCCTAGATATTTTTCCCCAGCTGAAGCTCACAGTTGTAAACGTAAAGTTGTTCCCTTTCTGCACAAGGTAACACGTCTCCTTCTCAGAAATATCCTGAGGAGTTGGAAATGCACGATAGCATATCTGCTCGGAATACTAATAAATGGAGGAATGTCAAATCAAGAGCAGGTTATGATATACGATGGTAAAATACACATATTTTATCTACCCCACATGCCACAACACTGAGAGCTAAGTTTTACATTGGAAACTTACTCACCCTCAAAAAAAGTGCTTTACTCATAGTCCCAAGGTCAGAACACTCTTCCGGAAAAAAAATTCTACCCAATCCTGCTCCACCACCTGACATTTCTAATTACTCCAGAGTTGTTGTAGATTCGCAAAACTTACCCCAATGACAGATTCCTCCGAGGTTAAAACTTCCCGGAGGCTGTGTGGAGGAAGCCATGCATTGCAATTTGCACTTAGTTACCCGTCAGCTGTCATTATTGCAGGGAAAGCCAATAAAAATACGTGTATTTAATTCGTGTACATTTAAAACCTGCACTAAAGCAGAAAATTGAGCAAGTTGCGAGGAGTGAGTATAACTTGAAATGTGTTTCCATCTTCAACAATTCATTTTTATTGTTTCGGGGGTCGGTAGCAAGTGACTTTCAACGTTTCATCATGTTATAATTAATATGTGTCTATTACACACTGCTGCGTGAGATGGAAACAGGATATTTCGTCAATGCCTTGGTTCTCCCTGAGCTCCTCCTGCTTTCTCGCTCATTTCAAAAAATCTTGATTGTAAATCACGAGAAAAATATTGCCGAAAAGAAATAGGCAGATTTCATCTTTCATGATGATGACAAGCAGATGGCCGGCCATGATCCAATCGGGAGATTATACTCACCAGTGAGTCGTTTACTTGTACTCATGTATACATAATTTGCTCCTTGCTATCAACACAACGCTCATATTGAGAATGGTGAGCACTAATTGTGTCTTATCAAGAGTTGAAATCTGGATCTTTCAGTCATTCCTTGTAAAACGAGTGATAGATTTAGTCAAAAGGATTGTGTGTGTGGCGCTTCGCCTCCTTTTCATTTTCTCTCTCCACAAAAGTATGAAATGGGCACCCAGCAAGAGAGAAGAACACAACTGCCGACTCTCTTCGGCATAAAACAAGCTCATTATTTATATTCACTTGTAGACCACAAAAAGCACATTATCTTGCACATCTTCAGCATCAACTTTGCGCAGCTGCAGCACCTGCTAAAATACCTAGTAGCTTGTCTCGGATTGAAATCAACATATATTAGAAAATCTTGTATACCTACATCAGCTCGACGAGCCAACTCCCTGTCAACATCATCAGTTACAATTTACAAAATGATGATCGGCTTCCCCTCTTTCGAGAAAGGTACATGAAGCGGAATACCAGTCGGGAAGGAGAATTTTAAACAGGCATTCCAACAAGATAAATGAACAAGTGTTCCAAAAGCATTTGACCGTGCGTGTTTTAATGTGGATTTGATAAAATGCAGATTTTCTTTTTGCAAACTAATTCTTTCTGCTTTATGACTTGTGTAAGTGAATTCATGAAAAATTGAGATGTGGGGAGAATTCGTGAATAGTGGTGAGTTTTATTAATCACCTGTGAATGACGAAATGATACAGACCAAATTTCCTCCTTTCGAATTTACGGTGGGTGAGTTTTAAGCAGATTATGAGTACTCTTGGGTGGGGACGCAAACGGCTTTTAAATTTTATAGGACTTGTAAGTATTTCAAACCGCAATTGAATGTCTAACTAGGCTAAAGCAGTTGGGAAGTGGAGCACCTGGAGAACTCAAAGGTTGCATGACAAATCGTGCGTGTTTGCTGTCAAAAGTTGGATTGAGTTCCCGAAAATTCCCTTAAAATTGTATTTCCATCCATATTCCTCAGATGGAAGGGAATTGCATTGTTAATTCATTTGTCAACAGTTGCAACATACAATTTTTTATGCTTTATCCGTATCACATGCAAGCCTTGAGAAAACCCTTCGGTTAGATTGAACTTGATAATAAATAAATATTGGATACTAATCAACTGACAGCAAAACTCATTTTGTGGGAAAAGCTTGAAAAATAAATCTCTTGCCAAATCTCAAGTAAATGGATATCCCTCATTAGATAGTAATGGGATCGATAATCGTGCAATGTTTTAATTCATTATCTGACTAATGAAGGTTACTCTCTTCATCTCTTTTTCATTCACCGTGTAATGGCCAATTCCACCAAGGATATTAAAGCTACGCATATAAAAAAATTCAATCTTGTAAATCCTCTTTCATTAAACCCATTGGCTACGTTACCCAAACCATTCTGCCACCGCAACTTTCCTCTCTCCCTCAAAGCAGCCCATTTTTTTCGCAGCACCTCTCCATTATAAAGACACCATCTCTCTGAGCAAACTTCACCTGTGTGAGCGAAACAAGGAGAGAAAAAACTTGTGAACGACAATGACAAATCACCTACAAAACTCCCATAAAATCCACTTCATTTATGGTCAGATGACATGATTGGCCCATTGGTGAAGCTGTTTCAGTTGGATCAAGCTATAACAGTATTGTCTGGCAATCATATAACTTACAAGATGACAATTCATTTTTATACAGGTAAAACTGGTAGAAAGCCAACAACAAATGAAATGTCTCACAAGAAAATTTTATTCTTCTTACCCACCTCTCTCTCTCTCTCTTTCTAACAAAGTTGACTTGCGTAACAGCTCCCATTCAAAAATAAATGTATTGTATATCCATCCCCACATTTTTCCTCATATACTACCCCTAAACAGCTACATTTATTACTGAAGATACTCCGCTTGTATCTGCTTTTAGTGTTGGCTTCCACCCACGGCACCACAGACTTGGCGATCATCATCAAAAACTATCTCATTCAATCTCTTCCAACGAAAATGCAGCTCAACTTTTCATTTAAGTTTTTTTCCCTCTTCTTCTCCTCTTCTCATTTGCTCTTTCTCTCTGGATGACTTATTAGACTAGTGCATAATATTAATGTTGTGTATATGAACAAGTTTTTTCCATTTGTGAGAGATTCCCCAAGCGCCAAATGAGAATGGAGGATGATGCGCAAGAAAATAAAGACGACAGCATCTACTTTCGGAATATTAATACCCCGTCTGTCATATCACTTGCGAAAAGAGAAGGATGCGAAACTTTTGTTTAAACAAGTAGACAGCCCCCATTATACATACTGGGAGTTTTTTTAAGACAACAAAAAACCCACTATGCTTTTTTTATATTTATTAGGTATATCGTATATATGTGTATATGATGTGTATTAGTATCTCACCAAATAGCTACAGGATATTATGCACTACCTCTCCTGTATTTGCACATCGATATTATTATATTGTTTTTTTTTCAGAAAAAGAAAAAAGAAGGAGTTGCTTACTCACTTTTGGTAGTTTGGAAGAGTGATGTGGAGCGAGATAGAATTTGGGGCGCTTGTTGTAAATAATAATAATTACGATCGACATGAAGTAAGTCCTCCCATATCTTTACTTTACGATCCCATAATATACATCCATTATTATATCCGCTACATATATGATCCTCCTCATTTGCTCTATTGCATTCCAACCTTCTCTCATCTATGACAGGAGGATAGAGTCAGAGGGAGAAAGAAGGGAAAACAACGAGTTTTTGGGAGCTAATTGCATTTTATAGATTTGAGTTACAAAGAAAGAGGGAAGAGAAGGAGTAATATTAATAACAATAATAATGGTAATAAATCTGTAAAGTGCAATTTTTTATTTCGCTCTTTAGTGCTAATGGGCTTGGACCGACGGAAGAGTGATTATCAGAAGTTTGAAGACACGTCTACATCCATTATATCATATTAGGTATGAATACCAAACCCGACCATGGTGTTTTTTGGCTTTGTTGTAAATTTCAAGAAATCACTCTCAAACATTTCCCATTGTTTATAGACGAGAGAGAGGCTCATTCTCTCACCAACCACCACAATCCCCTTGCTCTCTCCATTTTACCAAGGTATTTTCTTTCAAAGGAGGAAATGAAGATAGCACAAATCACTATTTGCATGTAAAGCACAATAAGTGCGAGAGGAGGTGATTCAAAAAGAGCAGAAATAATTAGGCTAGGAAACCACAATAAAATCTCCATATCGAGAACCAGCCCCTCTTTCAAGTTATTGTTTTTTCTCCCTTTACACTCTTCTTCCTCTACACTGCCCATCTTCTCGCCTCTTTTCTTAAAGGATCGTGTAGACTAATAATCATGACATGAGGATGGCATACACAACAACCAAAAGTATGCTTTTCAAACAAACAACATTATTCATAGGGTCGTAACATAATGGGAAAATATGCAGAGTGTTTTGTATGAAGAGGATAAACTTCTTCTCGTCAGCATTCTATTTAGCATGCACATCATCATCATTTTCGATGTCTGAATGAGCCCCACATCACAAAACTTTTTGGCCAAACAAAAGGATAACATTTCATTAGCCCATGTTACACATCCCTTTTACATCTCGTTACCAATTACAGGAGTTGTTGTGTGTTTTTTTATGATTATTTTCTAAACTTAAACAACCTTCTCTCCCTCATCTCCCTTCTCTGTGTGTAGCTCTTCAAAAATAATATCATGTACCTACTTTTGCATGTCAATACGAAGATATGTATTTTTCACATGGAGAGACACTCTATAACTTTGAGAGAAAAGGTAAGACACAATCATCCCGAATTAGATGTTGCTTCGAAGGTTCAAGAGTTTTTGCAAAGTCATTTGGAAACTTCCTGTGGTTTGTTTTACCTTCTGCTATGAGGCTTCATATAATTGTACTAGATAGACTGTCATTATTCCATATTTTCTAGTTGATCCCATCGTGTTTGCTTTTTACAAGAGGAAAAATAATGATAGGAAAAAATAGTTTGTGAGATGAAATTATAATGCAGATATAATTCCCCTCTCTCCGGATTTTCTTGTGTGTTTATATATAAGCTCTAAATCTGTGTACCACAGGAGCAATCAAAGCGTGTACAAAAAATGATGTGCTATATGGTAAAATGAAGGTTTTCATATTAAACTCAACATTTTGACTCTGTCATAGACTGTTTGTGTATATTGACTGGTGTGTGTGTGTGCTTGTGTTTGTGTGTACGGGAGTGAGTGTTGTTTTGGGCTGAGAAAAATTGAGTCTACAAATCAACTTTAAATTATACCATGGCCTGACATTTTTGTTTTTACAAACGTTTATACACGGTTCAAGAATTAGCTTGCTTCCTCCTCTCACTCTGAGAGCGAGCTCGAAATTCACATGAGAATCACATGAGGATGGGAATGATGATGATGAGGCATGAGGAGGAGGAAAAGTTGCTCGTGTGTAAAAAATTGTAAATGTGAATATGATGCATTGTTGATTGTTTGTTAAGGTTCCATTATTACCAGCAGTAGATGTATGTGTTTGTGTGTCGACCAAGAGGGTTTTTGTATCTGTATTTTTTCTCTCTGATGGTTCGTTCTGATGTGCTATGTTGGTTTCTATCACCTTTATTGTAATTGTCATTTGACCGTGTTGTTTCTCTGTCGTTGGTAAAGTATATAAAAAATCTATACTCATACATTACATCACCTACGATACATTTTTTTACTGGTAGAGGCTCTCCTCTTGTACAGCAATCTACAATGCATAATGTTCGTGTTATCAGAAAGTGCTCTAATGTTCATACATTATCCTCCTCACGATGTGTCTTGAGGGCTTGGAAAATTTTTGCAGATCATGCAGTAGCAATGACTTGAGTGAAGAATGCAAAATGTGACTAATATAAATTGAATGATGATGATAATGATGAAAGATTAGAGAGAGGACAGAGATCTACTTGAAAAATATTCACATTTTCGACTACTCTTTTTCTGGCCCTTGAAACGTGCACGCATGCATGCATGATGCTCGTTGCATGCTTTCATCCCAAGAGGAAAAATATCCAACCACCGAAAATCTCTAACGAAGAGAGAGGAAAGGAGAGAGAGAGAACAATGGAACATTGTTTCAAACTGGGCTTGTTCATTTTTTAAAGTGTATAGAGGACGTTATAAAGAAAAAAAAGTATATAAGACCCTGCCCAGGAGCCATGTAATAACGGCAATATAATTCTACCACAGTAGCATATAATATTATAAGTAAACATATATGTATCTCAAGTAAAATAGGATTATATAATATGGTATCATTAGATCATTAAACTGTGCATTTTACAATGTTCACATTTCATATCCTTCCCACTCATTCTCTCTCTCTCTCTCTCTCTCTCTCAAGAGAAGACAATTTATGTGCCACTAGATTTTGTAAAATGCTCTAATGAGAAGTGCGAGAGCAATCACACGAGACTAAATAGATTTAATAATCGTCGTTTGTCACGAAATCAAATGAGATTCCACAATATACATCACTCACGTCCAGCAAGAAATGTTTTGTGCAAAGCCGCTCAAGAACATATTTCCTTTTCAAGCTGCTGCTTTGTGTGTGTGTCTGAGAGAGAGAGATAGCTAAAGAAAAATATATATAAATATTCGAGCACGAAATGAGTCCAAAACACAATGCTCCCTGGCATGACATGACATCCTATGCAGTATGTCTAAAATGCCTTTGCAAATGAACACGAGCAAATGAGAAGACTATTCGAGAGAGTAAAAAAATTATTTCCACTTCGCCACATGTTCCACGCGAAAAGGTCCCAGATAAGCGGAGAGGATTGAGGATTTCCTTTGGAAAAAAACCATTGTGTAAGCACATCCCCGTCTCATTCCACAAGAGAGGTAATGGAAAGAGTAAAATGGATAATTGTAACTGTGTTAATTATCCTCAACTCGCAATTAATTATTCACCTCACAGGCCATGTCACTGAGGAAAGGAGAAAAATAGAATATGTGAGTGAACATTCAGGAAACAATTTTTTCCTTCAAGAGCTCATCCATTCACAATCCTAAAGAGAGAGAGAGACTACAACTGATTTAAAAATTATGGCACTGATTCTTTCATTCTCACCGAAAGCAATCTGTGCTCGTCTTTTCAAGAATATTTATTGCTTCACCGAATGGAATGACACGTCACCTGAAGACAGATTCCTCAACTCCATCCTCCTCTCCTCAACCATATCCTCGAGAAGTGAGTGAATAATATCACAAACACAAAAAAACTCCATTTCTCTCTCTCTCTCTGGTTGAGACTCTCATTTTCAAAAAAATAGAGAAACAAGAGCAAGATGAAAATTGTTGGTTGTACAAGAGGCGAGCTGTGATGGCAGTAAATACACATGTATTTACCACTTGATGTCTAGTAAGTGCTTACGTTTATATGGGATTCGGCATGTTGAAATGAAAGGAGCGACAGGACAAGAAAAAGAGATTTGTGAGCTGGTAGCATGCTTTTTTATCCACTTCTCTTCCACGGAAAAATAGTGAAAGAGAGAGAGAGAGAGAGGACGATGCGTTATAATTAGGTATTTTACTAGAACAAGACGAACAGATGAAATGTACAGCGTGAGTGGTATCACTATCAACATAATAATCTTCTCCTCAGAGACTTACTTGCTTACACACACGCATATTCTACTACACACACAAAATACACACATATTTTTTTCCCTTTCTCGAGAAAGAAATGTCCGACAGCTTGGAAAAAAGGAAGGAAACAACTTCACTACATTACTCCCAACTTTTTCTCTCCTTTAGCCCAAACAATACGCGTAAATCTCTCTTCAGCAAAGTATAACTTGCTCACCTCGTCATGTACGTTACATTATTCTTAATATTTTAACATCCGCCATACATGCCCTCTCCACTACGGTATATATATAGTGCGTGCTAGTCCCAACTTGTCTCTTCCCTTTTGAGCAGTTTGGAAAGAAGCGTGAAAAAAGGAAGTGAATTCAATTCAATTCAGAGTTTGAAGGAAAAAAAAGTTTTCAATGGGACTCTCAACGAGTTTCAGTCCAACACACAACAAGTTGAAGAGGAACCAGAGAATTCCTATAATCCTTCATGTGTGTATTATGCACGAACTTTTATTCATACGAGAAAAAAAAGTTGCGTTTTTTATAACGCACATACACATCTCTATCCTGACTTCCTAATGTTTAAAAGATATATACTCATATTTAGAAGAAATAATGTTCTCTTTCGTGTCTGCTTGAATTTACTCTCAAGACTGTTTTTTCTACTACACACAAGTCAATTGTCGTAAGTAATACAGTGGAGTAATAACTACTACGCGATTACTACAATGACGCGTGATGCCAAAAAGGAGCCGAATCTACGAAACCACTTCATTCACAGTGGGAAAAAATTGTTATTTGCTTCTCTTTCAATCCTTTTCCCATTCCACTGCATCATTTTCCTTTTCTTTCTTCTAGTGTTATATCTTTATGTTGCACAATTTGCACTAGATTTATATATATATTTGTGTGTGATGTGTATATATATATAACATCCTTCTTAGTGCACAATGCAAAACTGCTACAATTCTTTACACATAATATCATTATCTTAATACATCTCTCCACTTCCCATTCTCAACTCACATCTTCATCTTTAATTCAAGTGGAGCTATTTGAAAGAGATAAATAGAGTAGAGAGAGAGAGAGAGGAAGGAATAAAAAGAGAGGAGGATTGAGATTGAATGACTTTTCTCAACGAGAACATTCTCTGTGTGCAAAAACCTCTTAACAGAAAAAAAATACAGTTCTATATAAAAGAAGTCTCCGTGTTTTTCACCATGCTTGGTTGACGATTTCATTTGAGAAAAAAAATATACTGCTAAAACACCTTTTTATATTCCTCATCCAACCTATTTATCCATCCCACTAATGTCCTTCCAATGGTTTAAATGACTCATGAAACTTTTAGATTCTGATGGATAAAGTAATTTTGTGAAATGGTCTCTTTAATGTGGCTCCTGACACATTTTAAAAAGCCCCATAGGATGAAACTCATTTGGAAAAGGGACAAACAAGGAGAGTGTCAATTACAAATTGAAATCCTGTTTTTAAACTCAACTAACCTCATCAATCTAATGATTTCGTTGAATGGGTGTCATGTCACGATCCACATGGAAAAATGCTCATTTGAAAGAGTAGATGAAAGAAAAAAACAGAGTAATATTGATGATTGCTATATGGTCTGGCTTTGTGATGGGTGGATAGGTAGATTTTTTTGTGTGGAAATTTCAACATTTTATTTTTTTCATTTTCTACTCAATGCATTTTCCTCTACTGGAAACACTGATGTGACATATGTACACGAGTGGGTTATCATTGTATGAAATTTGTATGTTATATGGTAACGGGATAGGGAGAAAAACAAAAGAGATTTGAAAGGCATGGAAAATAATATGAAGTGGAGAGAGCAAAGGAAAGAAGGTACTCCACTCTTTTCATTTAATTCCCGAATCCCTTCATGTGGATGACGCTGAATGCTGACTGTGCATCAAATTCATGTCAGTAATGAATGTCTCCGAGTAAAATACGGATACCTTCTTGTCAGGGTAAAGCTAGTAAATCACGACTCCCGTTTCCCTACTTTATACTTGCGAGCTTTATGTTTCCACTATTTTCCATTTCCCCTTGTGTATGTGTGTGTTTGTGTGTCTGACTCTGCCTACAGGAGTAAAAGAGATGGAAAATGCGTGAATCCCTGCCTTCTAGTTGAAATATTAGGGAGAATCCATTTAAAAGTAATGCATATTTGTTCCCATTCCAGGGAAATGCCTTATTTTACACACCCAGAGAGTCGGATGGGATGATGATGATTGTAAATGGTAATGGTAGTAAAGTGTATGCTAGTAAAAGAGAGAAAACCGGGTGGCATATAAAGAAGCGAGAAAAAAACTCTTCTTCATTCCCTACATTTTGAAAGAGACTGAGAGAGCAACACCATCACAAGAGAAGAGAGAGTCAGCTGCTATTCCATTTTCCATTTATTTTTTCTTCTCCTTCTTCCAGGAAGTCAAAAGGAAAACGCATGTTCACAGGTTCATTGCAGTGAACTATGAGCCACTTCTTCTCTTGTCTGTTTTCATATAATATTTCCATGATGAGATGAAAAGCCAAACTGCATACATCCTTTACCGGCATTACGATAATAGAAGAAAAGAATGGAAAAGTGTACAAGAGGCACAAAACACAAGATATTTTTAAAACACAAGTCATCTCATCATGTTGGCATATTCTCTCCTAGTTTCTCTCACTGAGTGATGACTATGCTAATTCAACGGACATGATCTGGTGCAAAAGCTAGCAAGACTAATAAGATGATAAGAGAGCGGCTGGAAATTGCAAAAGTAAGAGTGGAATGCATGAAAAGGCTTTTACTGTTTTACACAAGATTGTGTGTGTACCACTTGCACAAAATGAATTTTCCAACAGAGCTGGCTACTCTCCTAGGGAAAATATCGAGGGCAAAAGAACTAGTGCAAGAGTTGCCGGTAGGAAAATAAAAATACTCTCATCTCTTTGTGGAATTAAACGACACAAAAAACTTGCTCTTTTACATACTAGGCCCAATTGTCGTCAAACAAGCGGAAACTATGCTTGTACATTTTCTTCGTTTTTCTTAAATATCCCAACCTTTTCTCAGCTTCAAAATGAGGACGAAGAAATGAGTTGGAATTAAATGGAAGTACAGTCTTGTCCTCTTCCATGCAGCCATGAATAATTACAAAGCTTGTTTCTTGTTAATTTATGAGGAAACGAAGTGCATTGTGAATTAGCAAGGAATTACATGTGGTACACCCAGAGAGAGATTCATCTGTCTCATAACTCAACTTTCTTTCTCGTTCCATCAACAAAACTGTGTAAACCTAAAAACACAGGATTGCATTTAAACATCTTTTTTTTTGCGTAGAGGGAGAGACACATTCACACAGTTCGCATCCTTCTTTTTTTACATCTCCATCCAACATTTTTCGGCGATAAATCATTCAGAAAATGAGATGATGACGACGTACGGATGGTCTCCTTGCTTTCCGTGAGGTTCATCAACGGCCCAGCTTGTTCAAGCAGAAATAGATGAATACCTTGCCATGATGATGTATGTAGTTTACAACTGTGGCCAATTTTGATTTACTTGTTTGCATAAGAGAAGATTTGCTCACGTCAAGGGGATTTGCTCACACTTTTTGTACTACACAGTGTAACATGTCGAGGAGAGTAGTTTCCTCCAACAAAAAATACGACTAAAGTGTAACTCTTTCTCAAGCCTTTACGTCTATTACTCGTATATTCAAGTCACAAGGAGTGCTTGCTTAAGTGATGATAAATGATTGTGCTGTTTCCCTCCATTGGTTTGTCAGAATAAAAAATATTTAATTAGCATACCATAAACGAAACACTTCTCCCTTGATGGGTAAATTAATAGAGGGAGCGCATTTTTTTAAAAAAGATTCCTTTTGATATATTAAATCATCCATTACAAACAACAATTACCCTTCATGTGATCTCAGTTGACGTTTGGAGGTCGATGAAGTCATATCATATGAGAATGAAGAGTAACGCTGTTTACTACGCTGCTCTGTTGCACACTCATAGAGTGAGATTACACTATTTGAAGAGTTTTTTCTCTCTAGTGGTAGTCAATGGACTGTAAATCAGCGTAAATAAATAGTGTGCGATAGTGCTATCCATTCACATCCCATTTATTCATCCGTGACTAATAAACTTGAGAGAGAGAGAGAGAGAGAGAGAGATTCGTTTTTTATATATGAAATGGTCACCTGTGTGCTTGTTTTTGTGTAAAACAGAAGATATATATAAAATATCCTCTGTGATCAGCTAATATTGCAACTTCTTTACATCCATTGGAGGACTGTGTGAGAGAGTTTGAAAAAATGGCCTTGTCATCCAAATTGTAGAGTGATGTAGCATGACCACTGCCATGCACTTCACCTGATATGATAAAGTGACATTTAAAAAACTGGTCAACAACACCACCACACAGCCATACCATCCATTTCCCATAATGGGTTTTCTACTCTACATGCATATTTCCTCTTAGAATTCATCCTATGACAGCACACCCCCTGCCACCGCTTTGCAATATAATACCACCACCTGCACTTGTTTATGAAGATGGAAGAAGAGAAAGAAAGACTTTGAAGCCAACTTCTCCACAATATGGGAGCAGATAGTTTCATGTAAAGAAGATGGACATGACAGGTCGTCATCAAGACCGTCCTTGTATAGCCCTCCTCCTGGCGTATGGATGCTTGTGAGAGGAAGAGATGACAAGGATATTATTATAGGGATGTCACACATGTAAAATGTACATGTGCCAGAGAGAACATACTTTTGTGTCCTAACCACATATATATGAACATAAAAATATAGATATGTGCACAAGTCCACGGGGTGGCGTATCGGTGGCAATGTTTCGTTAGCTTTACTTTCAAAAGCCTTTTCATTCTCGGAGAAATTTACATAGAGAGACTTGTAAGTAAAATGCCATGCCAAAAAAATGAGGACTAGGTACGCCACCGCCAATGTCATTCATAATACATCAGCCTCTAAAAGTATGAATTGGTTGGATTATTATTTTTATTATCATTACTATTACTATGATTATGATTATTATTACTATTGCCATTACCATTACACCCTGGCTGCCATTCTAGCCTGGGTATATATACACGTCATTATGATTATGGCTTCCATTACCATTCCACATTGTTAGAAACGTGGTACACGGGATTATTAAAGAGGAAAAAAAGTGAACCACTTGAGTACAACGAGGAATCCTGCGTATGACAAAATGACAATAGCTATGATAACAATGTGTACGCATTATATAACGCTATCATTTCAAAAAAAGACCTTCCTTCCTCTTGGTCATACGAGCAAACACTCGCACACCCAGCTATTTTTTTTTCTAGGAGACACACTGACACTCAACATTGCCAAAGCTTATATGGGCTATTAGGTTCTCCTATCATATCATTTAAATTCACTTGAGAAAAGAAAGCAAGTGGGAAAGAGCATTGCAGGAACTTTCATGAAATGGAATGAATGCCAAAATGTCATTACACATGATGAATAAAAGGAGGGTTACACCGTGAAATATTCATATATCATTTTATGTCCCCTTTCAAAAATGGCAACTTGTTTCTTTTGAGAGAGAGAGGACGTGTTTTTATAGAATATTTACTGGAAGGCGGATGTTGCGCACCTTCATTAATTGAAATTAGCTTGTTATGATGAAGGAAAGAGGAATATCTTTTGAGTGCTAAATTGCTCCACAGCATGTTACATTCAGCTAATGCACTGTTGGTGAAAGTTTAGTGAGTTTGGAGAAACAACACGTGTTATACAGAGATGAGATGTGAGACATATGAAATGGCTTTATCATATATGCATAATATTTGTCACTAAACAGCTTCTCGTAATAAATGCAATATTTACATCTTTAGTTGATATTTACCGAGAGAGATAGAACCTGATGTATGGATTTGTTGACAGAATGGGTGTATTCTCGTGTGGCAAGTTGCTGGGATTGCTATTTTCTGATGTTTACACACGTCCAACTTGATGTAGCATGGGGCACATTCATTAGTATGGCATATGCCTTGAATGATACTGTTATCTGACAATCTTGTGCTTGTCCAAGTGCAAGCATTAAATTTAAATATAGAAAGTGCGTCTCTGGCGATATGCTTCTCTGCAAAGCTGATGAACCCCGTGGCTATCCTGCCAGAAACAGTCTTGCCTTTATAAACACAACTGACAAAACACACATGCTGAGTATGTAGTAAAATATCCAGTGCAGATGGAGAGAACTAGTTCAGTCTTTTTGGAATAATAGAACAAAATGATGCTGACTGAGAGGGATGGGATGATGGAAAATATTTAATATTGTGATCAATAAAATACTGACTGCGTCATCATCAGCTTGATCAGTCTTGTGGAAGCAATATGAATATTAAAATTTCCCTCTCATGTAATAATAAATCATTGACAAAGGAAATCGCTTAAGTATTCATATTCCTTGGAAGAATGACTTGCCAAAAAGTGTAGGAGGAAACTTTTAAACTAAAGTGACATCAAATCTAGTCGCTATTGTGCTTAAAGGATGTTTTCCCTTGTTTCATTATGAAGTTAGATGTACAACGATAAGCAAAGATATTGAGTTGGAATTTAGGTACCAAGAATTTTGTATTGTTTTACAACTTTTCAGCTTTCCCTCTCCACCCTAGCGTTTGTGCGGTTTATGGATAACTTCAAAAAGTCAATCATGACAAGCGTCCAAGAGGACGATTTCCCTCTTTATTATCAATTTCAAAAGGACACTCCATCAGCGGATTTCTCTCATTCAAATAAAATATTCATTTGAATTCTCTCAGTGTGTCGGACTAATGCACATAAATGTATTCAACAACTCAAAATACACACTTATGCACGTATTTATTTCCAATTCATTTCCACACAATGATTCCCTAGTAGAGGGAAATCCCTCCTATACATATGCATACAATTACAGAAAGGTAAAGAAACGTAGACACTCGTGTCGCATAATATATTCAAGTATTTCTCTACCTCATACAAACCAATAGATTCGGAAATGTGCACATACACACACACACACACCAAGATATTTAGAACCATTGTCGAAGCATAAGTCAAGAGAGATGGTAAGATAGCGCGGGGAGAGCACATTTGATCGAATCGCTTGTCACTCCCTTTTACTTGTCAGTAAACCTAATTGACAGCCCTCACAGCTTTTGAAAATACTACGCACGCATAATAGAGCATACGGAGGGAAAAGAGGAGACAAGAGGAAAGCAAACAACTTTTTTATGCTGTTTCCAGCTATTTCCATGTATACAATTTCACTCTATGTCTATCTTCACGTCTGCCTGCTTACGCAACCACACCGAAAAATCATTTTATTTATTCTCAACGAATCCCTTGTGAGTGTAAATGTAAACTTTTGAATGAGATGGAGAGAGAGAGGAGAGAGTGAATAGGAAAATAATGTATTATCAACTCATCATTTTCAAACCTCACCGTCATCTCATACTCCAATCATCGATTTTGTATGGGATTTATTTTCAGTACATGATTTTCCTATGTATCACTTTACTACAAACATCACCACCGTCAAAGACCGGGATAGAAATTCAATCATATTTTTTTCTGAAATGAATAGACCGCCAATGTCATGTATGCGAGATAATCGTCAATATACAAGTTATTCAATAGCAGTCTAAAGAAAAAACTTGAACATATATGCGTAACACACGAAGTGAACATCTAATGACAGATTTTTTTCTTCGTGGATGATAAACAAAACTGGCGAAAAAGTCTTGAGCATATATATCCTCCCATCAAATCCAACAAAGTTATACATTAATCAAAAGATAAAAAGTTGTAAAGAAATCATTCAATATCTTGCGAAAACAAAGTCAACCAGTTGGGACTTCACTGTCTCTCTACTTGATTATATTGATTAATTGTTGATGAAATATATAGACCGAGGAGATTTTTTCCTCTCTTTGTTGAGACTAATGATGACCTGCAATCCCATTTTCCAACAACCCACTACCTTTTGGCAGTTGAATTAAAAGCATGGGAATGCACAAGAACATTATTGTCTCAAAGGGATTTTTCTAATTGCATGACTTGACGTATATCTGAGAGAGAACAATGTGCCTCGCCATCTGCGTTCTACTAGGTACTGTGTAGTTTATACATCGTCGGTAAATTTAAACTAGACATTTTACACACAACACACGGGATTGACCTTGAAAGCGCGTAATAGTACGTATCCACACATGAAGATAAAAGACGGCTCTCATCAACCCCAACACAGCATTCTTGCCAACATACATCATCCTTTCCCATCCTATTCATCCCTCGTCGCCTCACTTTGTCTCTTGTATACAATTTTAACGAATTTGGAATGCCTGCTAACTTTTAAACAATAACTCAAGAAAGTCGATCCGGCAGGAGAGGAAACCAACTAGGAAAGGAAAGAAGAAAGAGCTCATTTCAAAGAGCAGACAGGTCAACTGATGAGGAATGACAAAGATGCATTACTGCACGGGAATCTCTGCGAGAGAAGAAAAAGGAATCCATAAAAGAGAAGGAGCCTCTTGTACACAGTCGGAGAAGGAGAAGTAGTGCCGGCAGCTACACACACCACACGAATTTTTACCAGTTTTCACAGTAATGCGCTCCCTAATAAGAGCCAAAGGAAGACAAAACAGGGAATATGCCGGTTGAGTCTTTAAAGTAAACTTTTTTTCTTCTTTAAGGATGATGGCTTGAATTGCAGGGTTGTGAGTTAAGAGGTGATGTATGAGGAAGGCACTATGGCTAATACTTTTGTGATAATCTGTTGTGATGCTTATAATTCCTCATATCTGTGGAGGTGAACGTGTTTTTTAAAAAAATACTACAAGTATATGAGTCGCAAGTTGTGTAAATCAATATTGAGTTGGTGCATATATGTGTGTACACACGGTAAGGTACGGTTAGCAGAGGAAGCTTACTTTGAAACGGGTACATATGCGTAGGATTCTTTATCATTGTTTAGTGAGTTGAAGAAAAAGTAAAAAGTCATCGAGACTCATGTTAGGGATTTTTTTTCTTTGTAAACATGTGCATTCCTCGGAAGACTGTAGCTTATCAGGAGAAGGGAAGACTGAGCATGTAATCACATCAACTCACCACTTGCACTCTGGCTATTTAACGAAAAATTGTAATGTAATCTGGTCTTGTGTATGAAGATGAAATAACGGGGGAAATGTATAGGGTGAGGATGGGAGAATACAAAGGTAATTTATGTTTCAGGTTCCTTCCTTTTGTGACCTAGCTGGAAATATTGTGCAGTTAACAATATAAGGTAGCTTGATGTGCACATTTGTATGAGGTCATTTCTTGTATAGGATTGTGAGCTAACCGTAATTAGGAATGGTATAGGAATGGAGTTGTACATTGCGAGCAAAAAAATTGTGCGATAAGTTCATCGAGACTAGTTACAAATGTAATCCATTACTTCCTGCTAAAGTTAAGTTATTATGAAGAAAAGGCACTAGTTTTGTAAAAGGTTTTTCAATAATCAACGCTTGCTTGTTGACCATCCTGAGATATTATGATTAATACGTGGCTTTTCATTCATGAGAGGATAAAGAACCAGTTTATCGTGCTCATTACAGACACTTATTTCTTGCGGATTATGGTAACGCATTTGCGGTCATAATAAGCAAACAATACGAGCTGTTGAGAATGCTTTAGGATTTGAAATGAGATTTTTCGTAATTTTTAAGACGAGTTGAATTTCAGATTCATGCACATATACGATTAGATTATGGGGTTTCAGCGTATACTATTTTTCTAAAGTATTAAAGTTTGCGTCAATACTCCAGCGAGAAACATCTCTTGAATAAATTGAGCTCATTTTTCCTTATTTTTTGAAAGGATAAAAATGCAAAGAATTTCCAACCACTCTCGAACCGAATTTCTTACCAAATACTTGAAAATATAGTTCCAACAAATTGTAGTGAATGTATATTCTGGTAGATTCTAGATCTGCTAATGAATATAGATAACAATATTACCCACCCCATCTTGAATATATCGGTGTAAGAGCTGCTAAGACGGATTCCAGACGGTTATTATGTGTAACTTAAGACAGCGTCTGAGAAAGAATGAGAAATCGATCTTCATCTTCACCATCAACATTTGCTGAGACAGCAGCTCACTTCTTTAGTCTCTCCGTATCAGAGCGAGAGACAATGCAATTCACTTTCCAGCTGAAATTAGCAGAAGAGCTCCTCAACCCCACACATTATTTTCCCAAGTCAAAGTTTTTCCTTAAGATGAACGGTTTATTTTTCGGATTCAAATCTCCACAAAAGAACATCCTCCCAAAAACCAGCAAAGTTTTCCTTCCAGTCGAAAATCCTCGTGCAAACATACGAAGCAAAAAGTGGGATTCGTTCTCAGAAAAGATGAGCCTTAGAGGAAAACCTTGAGACAAGTGTGTTTTCTTTCTTGAGCCTCAGTGAATGAACGTGCATGAGAATACTATTTTCTCAAGCTTCATCTCCTCCTTTCAAGTCTCCTTATGAGAAAAATGTATTTAGAGTGGAGAAGCTCTCCATACATAAAATTTTCTTATATGGAGCATAAACTCGAGCACACGGAGAGAGAGATACACAACTTGATAAATTATCCTCCGGTTGGCGTCACTCATTAGAAATGGATTTTGCCATGCTAGCAACCACCACACCACACTAATAATCATGCAACATAATCTCTCTACTCATTTCAATCTTTCGTGAGTCAACTTATACACTCCGATACGTGTCATTTGCTCATCCTCATATCTCCAAGTCTCCGTGAGCATTTACTCAAGACATTTGTCACAAAAAGTTGGAAGGAGAGGGACGACGTCATTATAGAAATATGTTGTTAATTTTTAAAAATATGTATTCTCGCAAAAAAAAACTCGCATATGACATATACAATGCATCTTCTGAAACTACAAGAGGATGATGATGGGAAGGTTGTTTACGATATCGCACTAGTTATTTTTTTGCTTCTTAAGCCTTCAAAATCCATCCTGTTGAAGACCTCCTCCAATGTATTTGATTACAGAACAGCTTGACTAGCTCATATGAAGACAAGATGATCCTTCTTGTAGAAACACATGGGATCCTTTCCCACTTGTCAAGATGGAGGATAGTCATGATGATGATCATCATCAAAATTATAACTGTTCAAGTGTATCTGTGTCTTATTGTGCATCTGTCTCAATCACATTCATTCAAGGGATTTGTACACGCATTACGCGCTCTCAACCAGATCATCAGCGTAAATCAAAGTCGTCTCTGTGAGAGTTGAACACGACGCCTGTGAAACTCATCATTTCAAGAGTGTAACCCTTTTTTTCACAATAAAAGTTACATGTAAAAGTCTTCCACATAGAACAAAAAATAATTCAGGCAAGCTGGAGCAAGTCTATTTTTTATTATTATTATGATCCACTTATGACAAAGCAAATTGCAGTTGATTACATGATAGCACGCAGGAGGATAGGGAAAAACGAGAGTGAAGTTTTCGTCTCATACCATTTTTTCCACGCAGACGCACATATGTATTCTTAAATATGTAGATAACATCGAATCCAGAGAGAGGAAAGGCGAGATATGCGAGTATATTGTTATTGCCACTCTTTTTCCCTATCATATCATATCGCAGTCGTAAAAAAAGAAACTTTTGATTCTAGTAATCATCCTTCAAACACCGACTACATTTGTTACTGTCAGAGACATAGATTGTGCATGTTAGACTCATCATCACGGCCTATTTGGAAAAATGAGCTCGTCAGAAAACCACGATAATGATATAAAGAAAATTTTTCTATCAGTGATCACAAAATGATTTCAATACGAGAATAGAACACACAAAGTGAGAGAAAAAAGTGGATCTGTTGATGCATGAAAAAGTGAACACACTCAAGTGTACGACCAACCTCAACGGGAATTATGTTAGGGGGATAAAAAATAGACGACCAGTTACAGTGGTGCCTTTGCCTGTCACAAGGAACAATAACTTGATGTTGAAAATCCTTCCCCCTCCCTCCACTGCAGTTTTTGAGAAGAGGATTTTTCTAAAATGGATTGAAAAGAGTCGGGGGGAAATATACGCAGTCACGGGGAGAGAGTGCGAGAGAGACTGATAAAAAATGAGATAAGTATATTTTTCTTCTTCTCTGTATCAAAAGAGGGGTAAGTTTACAGTACAAAATTGATGATGGCACTGCACTGGCTAATGTCAGAGCGTCTGCTTTATGATGATGATGACCTGTAAGATGATTTTGTTTAATGGTCTCTACTCCATCTTTTTTTTTAAAAAAAAAACCAACTCCTCTAAATATAAATCTCTACTTAAGAAAGATTTCCTTGATTGTAAATGCGAGAAAGATCATCCTTGGGAAAAAATCACGTGGATAACATTTATTTATCATCATCATTCCTCAATTAAGAGTCGCGATAGCTGAACCTGACCAGAGCCCGACTTGAATTTAATGATAGAATCAAGCAGAAGGAATCTCTAAGATATTCGAGAAAGCATGACACTACTTGAAAATCTAAAGTTGAACTAGTTATTTCCCTGACTATCCATGGATTTTACTCATAAAGGGATTAAAAATAACATGAAAATATTCTCTCCGCACTCTTCTAAACTTTGTTTGATAACGCCGCATTCATCTCACTGTTAAAATCTACATGATACCAAAAAGCTACTCTCCCACAGGCAATGAAGAATACCACCATGATCTCTTTTACATGCCATATATAACATCACAAACCAAAAGATAAAAAGAAAGGTAAAAACTATTTATGAATATAATTAGAGAAAATCAAAAAGATTGTGTTCTTCATAGCTCCTGCTCCATTCAACACACCAGTGTTTTATATATTATAAAGTAATAGAGGAAAACACGCAGATCCTTAATGTGTAGTAATAACATGCGTTACCACAAAATAAATAGGGTTCTTAACCTGCAACAATGCGNGATAAAAAGAAAGGTAAAAACTATTTATGAATATAATTAGAGAAAATCAAAAAGATTGTGTTCTTCATAGCTCCTGCTCCATTCAACACACCAGTGTTTTATATATTATAAAGTAATAGAGGAAAACACGCAGATCCTTAATGTGTAGTAATAACATGCGTTACCACAAAATAAATAGGGTTCTTAACCTGCAACAATGCGCCATCACTCTGGAAAAAAATAAAGGTTTGTTTGTGTGCACAAACATACACACACTCGTTTACGCAACGAATCGATAAACTCAAAGTTTATAAATATATAAAAAATCCTCATGTATTTATCCCGTAGATAAACAAAGTGGAAAAAGTATATAAACTATTATAAACCTGTAAATAGAGTTTATGTGTGTGCACACAACTAATATAATGGTTTTCACGATTCACGATTGCATATCGTCTCATTATCAATATCATTCGTTTAAATTACGTGGCTTTCCTGCTACCAGCTTAAATCCCCGGTAGTATTTCATAAGAAAGATATATAAAAAACAAGGCAAGCCATTCGACCCTATTTTGATCAGAGAAGGAAACTTGTGCAAGTTGTATAAAATATTATACGCGTTATTTCCCTTTCGTGCACCTTTTGTCTTGATGGCTCGTATGGATAAGTAGTATTTGTTGTACTTTTTTCAAACCCCAGCAGTAAAAAAAAGACAAGCGGTAATAATAATACATTGAGGCTATAACTACACACACGATCTCAAATTCCAATCTGACTTTTCACACACAAAACAAGTCTAAATAAACAAGTCTTGGAAGGAGCAGAGAAGAGCACCACACCAGCAATATAAGATGAGCTGATAGTATGGTCTGATGGATTTGGATGATGTGAGCTATTACACAAAGAAAATAGAAAGAGGATGGACAAGCCATTTAAATATTTCCTCTGTAGAAGCTACCTTCTTCCCTTTTCCAAGCGAAACTTGGTAGCTTTTTTTAAATCCCATGTGTAAAGTAGTAGCTCACCTTGTACCACAAATTTCAAATATATCCTCCTACTAGTAAAAAACCCCTTATTTGTATAGTTTTGAAAAGTATAGAGGATAAAAAAGAATTATACTGATTTTTGACTTTTGTGTGCATTTCTGTTCGAAAAAATGCCTATAAATGCACAACTTGCCTATATTATTTCTCAAAGAGTGTGCTTAGCTGGGTGTTTTCTGTGGGAATGTAATTTTTCCGTTGTTTAATGTGCCAAGCATGGATGAAAAGAGGAGCAAGATAAATAAATATAAGTTTTCCTCTTTCCCCCTTCTTCAACTAGCTGACTAATTTCTTAAAACCTCATATCCACATTTTCAAACATTTCCACTCTCTTTCCTTCCACTACAGATACAAACGAGCCATAAAGGAATGAATATTAGCTAATAATCCATTCCATCATTATCATCAGGGACACAGCGGTTTTTATTTATTTTTTTAGACAAAATATATATATGTATGAAAACATCCTCCTTCTTGAGTAATGTAAAGTAGGTCCACTAATATACAAACAAACACGTTCTTTTTGGATGTTTTATCATCATCATTACATTACAATTTCTCTGGTGGAGAGTGAATTGTTAGTTAAGAGTTTACAAACGAGTTAGTATGTGTATTATTTTTTTCTTCTCCTTTGCACTCTCCTTCCCAGTCTACTTGACTTGGTGAGGCAAATGATGTAAGATAATTACATGTTACAGATGAGACTAAAACACATCAAGACAGCCATAATTCCTGTCTATCTCCTACAACCACACACACAGGAAAAAGAGGCAAGGCGAGAGGATGGAAAAAAATGTGATGTGGAGAGAAACGACGTGGAAGAGAAGTATATATATCTACGGAGATACTCTACTCTCTGACTGTATAAGAATGTATGAAAGATGGATAAATGGACATGGACACATTCACATTTTCCTCTTTGATGAATGTGTGTACACTGCGGACACTTATATTAAGAGTGTGCGCTTTTTATCAAAGTCCCATTCAAGTTCAAGTAAATTACATTCGGAAAAATCCTCAGAGAGAAGGCACAACAACAAGGTTATTTAGAAAACAGGATCACAGACTCAGAGAGAGGGAGAATGAGTTGGTTATTTTTTTCCGAGAGAGTTTGTAAAGCATGTAGTGAAGCTCTTGAGTAAAAAAATTCTCAAGTCTGGTGGTAGTGGCTAATACACTTGATGTAAGAGAGCTAGTAATGGATAATATTACATAGGAAATAAAGTGGATAACACGCGTCGAAAACATACACAGGTCTTGTACGGACGTTGAGCTAGTCTACCATTATCTGTCCATGTGTCAGTCCACTCGGAATGAAAAATGATGCAAAACTTTTAACTTATTGTTATTAATCTTATTAATGTTTAAGTGTAATGTAATGTCATAATAATAATGCGTATGTGTGATGAACGTAGCGAGAAAAATGGTCGAGATGATGATGTAGAAGTATACAGTTGTTCGTACACTATTTTTCTTTTAGATAAAAATCCACTTATTTATAATTTTGTCGTGTGGTAAAAGTACTGCTAGTAGTTGTATACGTGGATTTTCACGTTATCTTACAAAGTTAATGAATTGCTGGGGGGTATAGGTAGACCTAATCAAGGAAAACATTGTTGTATGGATGTTGACTGGTGTTTGTGTGAGGTAGCATTGTAAAACGGTATTGTTGCCTGCTGGTGTGCATATTCTTATAAAAAAGTGTTCAACACTCAATTTTAACTTGAAACCATTAGTCTCCATCCTCACATCGACATCAGGCGAGATATAGATCATTCCCGATTGTAAAACAAGCCTTGTGTGTAAAATGAAGGGAGAGAGAGAGAAAACGGACGGTTGAATGTTGCCATTAGCCGTAAATTATTCCCACTGAGGAGAGAATATAACACTCTGGAAAATTCATGGTGTTTATTCGCCAAAGCCTTTGCTTATCGGTGAGGGATCTGTATAACTTTTTAACTTTTATATGCACACAAAATATATCCATTTCCTACCAAACAACTACTGCATTATAATTGCGTGTTTGTGAATTCACCACGGGCAAATAGAATAAGTACGTGGAGCATGAATTTTATATAGAAATGAAACACACGTAGGATTTTTTCCTCTCAAATTTTTCTCCCAATAAAAAAGCCAACAAGAGAGCCGCTCTCCCAAGAAACGTGTCAACTTCCCGGCTTTTACGTTTGGGAAAAGCTGGTCAAATGACAATATTATAATACCCTGAAAGTGAAAAATAAAACCCACCGACTTGCTTTTATATAGCTATGCGTACACTTAAAAAGAAGAAATGTGCTTTTCTTGTTTGAGCTAATAATACCCTCTTGAACACACTCTTATATATGTGTATATAGAGAGATTTTGATAGAAGAACACACACACACAAACACCCCGAACCGGCTTGGATTCTCGGTGAACGAGTCTCTCGTGAGTGTGTGCTCCTATCAGGAAAACGCACACACTCGCATCCATACAAAACACATGAGAGAGAACGAGAGAGAATTTTTATTAATTTCAAAGTTGCATGAGCTCTTTTCCCTGCTCTTGTTTTCGAGAACGTGTTTAAAATGGCTTTTCTCCTTCCGTTTCCCTCATCCACTCTGTCCTCAATGGTTTTCTCTCTGAAGGAGTGAGGGTGAGAGCAACTGCAACTCTCGCTTTTTTCCTCACTCTGCCATCCCCTTTTCTCTCTCCTTTCCCGTCCATTTACTTCACAAGACAAGTAAAGAGTCAGGGTTCAGGTGCGTGATATGAAGTAAATGAGAATGTGAAACATTATGGAAGAGACATTTATGTATGTTTGTTGTTTTCCTCTCGCTCACTCACTCTCACTCTCTCTCTTGTGTACTTGTATTGGATTGTGAAGAAATGTTTTCTCGCTGTATACACATTACATGAGAGAAAATGGAAAAAGCCAGATAGAGAATGGCACGTTTTGTGATGCATACTGATACCTTTTTCCCTCCAGTATAATTACCGGTTTTCAAGAGCTTTTATATTTTCCTTCTAGATATCTCCACACTTATGGGTTGGCATGAATTCCATTCATCTATGTCGCACTGCCGCACCTGATCGTATTCGAGAATGGACTCCATAAAGCCAACGAGCGACTTTGCTAAGCTTGTGATTTTGAAAACGGAGAAGGTTCTCTACAAAAAAAGAACGTACTAACTCAATAAAATCCAGACACATTAACTAGTTGTAGCTTGTGGAAAAAGACGTCTATCCATAATGGACAAAGGAACATAAAAGATTCTCTGGAAAATTACATGGCAGAATAACTGGACGTAGTGGACAAATAAATAACTCTGTGAATTAAGAAGAAATCGAATTCGTTCGCTGGACAGAAACTAGCGGAGAAAAACATGAGATAAGTTCTGGAGAAAGCACAAAGCCGTATAATGCTCCGGAGATAAACAATGTAGAAGAATGTATTAACTTTAGGAAACGGTAGGAGCCGCACCAATGCGTATTTAAAAGAAAGGAATGTGTGTACCAATATACGTGTGCCCATTACACATTTACTGAGGCTGGGAAGGAAAGCACGTAAGCACGTGACCATGGGACATTTTTCAGGTGGATAATACAACACACATTGTATTTTGTGAACTAAGTATGAATTCCATTCCATACTGCCATTGGACAGCTTTAATTTTCAACTTTCCCTTTTCTCCACGGACAAGCAAATATTTTACTTTTCTTATTTTTGTTGTTGCTACTGTGAAGGTCTCGCCCGCTTTTAAGAATACTTGTTGGCCGTTGTACACCGTTACGGATATGGATACCGTTCATTATATTTTGCCACGAAAGTCACAAGAAGCGTTATATGTGTTCTGTTGTATTTCACTTGTATTTGAAGGGAAGTAAAGGCAATTTCTAGAGTAGTTTGGAGAAACAAGGGAAAAGCATTTTCATGTAGGAAGGAAAAGTGAAAGAACCAGCTCACTCTGGTAAGTAACTTTCCATACAAGTATTATTTACTCTCTGGTAAGGCGAGAGTGAGGGAAAGTTAATTCTTGAGTTTTCAAGCCAATGCGAATTTAGAAAGTCGAGGGGTTATTTTTAAACTTGTTGTAATGTTATGTTTGGGTTTTTTGTTGCATGGGAAATTACGGAAAGTATGATTTAGACAACTAGATTTAAATTTACAATTGACCAAACTGCAAGCAAGAACGATTTTTTTGATCTGCTTGATACGTATGATACTTCCCGAATTTTTAATTAGTTTTTGGCGTTGTAGCTAACATTTTTCTAAAATCG
>JAHZNA010000855.1:0-21369 GCA_027743935.1 Sinodicranocentrus sp. ZH6 | reverse complement strand
CGTAGGCGTTTTGAAGCTTATGTGTTCTTAATTATGTGTTTTTATCCTTATGCGTTTACACATTATGCGTTATGAGGCAATACCCACAAAAATGTGCTTTACTTGCATACGTACAACACTTGGAGAAATCTTGGATGTTCTTTAAATGGAATATTTTCAATGTTTCAGTTGGGTACCGGCTGTATCTGCAGCTGTGATAGTGGCCATTGTATTCCTTATTTCCATGTTTGCCTGCTGCATCCATTGTCCCTTCTGTCTGGTTTATCGAACCACTGATCCGCAAAGGGTTGTGTAAAATGACAAATTGCCAATACAACAACTCAAAGACAAAATTGACTTATCACAGCGTTCTGCAGCAAAGCCGGATTAAGCAAGGAGTATAAATAGGTACACACACATGGGATGGAAATGGTAAGCGGAGGAAGCTCTGTGGATGTCAGTGTTGAGTAAGAAGTTGCGAGTGACTTGAGGAAAACTTATACTCACAGTGAAACTTTTATTCTGCGTGATTTTTCTCACACGTGAGACCAGAAAAATGTGCACCTTTCAACTGCAACAATTAACCTAGAGAGTGCCATCCAGCTTAACATCTCCACAAATGTTTGTGAAGAAGGAATCTCTATAAAAAGTTTATCGTAAGTTACAGTGGAGTTTTCATGTGGCTCTAACGTTTATAAAGCCAATGACATAAATATAAACCGATTGTGCAGCCCAATTTAATTCTGAAAGTATCATGACAGAGATGGGTAAATGTGAAAATGATAATCATAATTGTACCAATTTAATTAACGATTTTAACCATTGATATGAACCTACTTGTGAATTTACAATCATTACGAAAGTGTAATTTTATTCGATATTTTAAAAATAAAATAGACAAAATGCGATGAGCCAATTTTTTAACTGTGGATGTGAATTTCCAGGTTGTAATTGATCGTTCGAAATTGGCAGGAATATGTATTCATATAAAAGTTGTCCGACTTCGGCTTCCATTTTATTACCTGTCACTTGTCATGCCATTGAGAATTAGCGTCAGATCCAGAAATGCTACTTTCGATTATAAACCATGCCACATCATATCATCATCATCATACTAGTCAAGAGAAAGAAAGTGAAATTCCGCACATATATTTACTCAGTCGTGTATGACTCAAGTGAAAGTCAAAATTATGGGATCGCAATATATTTTAGTTATATAAGCTCAGGAAAATCAGCAAGTTTTATTTGAAATCCAACCACAGAGAACAAGACAAATAATAAAAACAATTTGAAAGCACTTATGTATATATAATACCATACTCATAACTTGAACCACCGTCGCTGTTTGCTGCTTATCCACTCGTTGTAACACTTCAGTAAATTTCAAAATTTTCACTCATTTAATTATTCATGGTAAGAATATAATTTTTTCAAAGGAAAACGACGAATACTTTTAATTACCTAACTATCCAAGTGGGAGAGCAATTTAGTGAAAATTTCAACGTTCAAACGAACAAAATTTGTTTTGGAGCACCGTTTCATTTTGCATAATTAGTATATAGATAATCGTCGTAGTTTATCTTATCATATGATACACACTGATAATTAAATAAGTTGTAAATCTACTCAACAAACACGCTCTCTCCCTTTACCGCTGAACTTTTTTTCCACCCCTTATCTACAAAGCTTTTCACTCAGGTAAAGCAATTTTTTGTTATCAGATCATATCGCATCATAGCACATCTTCAAGGCATTTCAGATCCAGCTCTTTCAAAAATTTGTCTTTCAAGAATATTTTCATGAAATCCTTTTTTCGCTAAGAACAACAACATATGCATTTTTCTTCAATCTTTTACACTTGCTCGTACTTGAAGTCAAAATGCATATATATACAAATCAAATAAATGCAACTTCCACACCAGATGGAAACTTTCACTCTCCATCTCCTCACTTTTTTTCCGCGTTCACAGTTCCTGTACATTCACGACAATTTTTTTACTGACTATTACGTACACGATACAGTACAATTTCTTAAACCGGTTAGTATCACATCAACCTTTTCAAAATTGCTTCAAAATCATACTTATCTCAGTCCTTTCTTTTTTGCTCACAGTCCTTTAAGTCGGCAGCGATAGCAGTTGCAATAATTAATATAATCATAATATTAACCTTTTTCCTATCTTGTATAATAATTTTTTTATGTAAATTCATGTATATATCCATGTATAACAATAATTATTAAATTATTTTTTTCTTGCTACTGGACTACGTGACAACCTTTAACCTTCCTCGTGTCCTTCCCTCTGCTGAAATTTCTATTTGGATATATATTTTTAGATAGAATTTAACAACAATGGAGTAAAATATTATATTATATTTATATGATCATACAAACTACACACTAGCAAAGGAGATAATTTTATATATATATATATTTTATATATATATTTTTCCATAATAGAATTGAGTGAGTCACTGCTTTCAGTTTTTAGTCAATGCAATGAATAGACTGCTGTTTTTATAGGAAGCAAACTTTTTTTTAAATACTTGATTAGTTATTTTTTTTACTACGTGACAAAAAAAGCCCCCAAGAGTTTCCGTAATTCATGTTCCCAAACCTAAAAAATCCACACCTTTCTTTTGAAATCCAGTAAAGATTATTACATACATTTTTTATATTTTTCTTTAAAAGTAGTGCCCCAAAACCATTGACATGTATGCATGTAATATCTTCGACATTCCGTAAAGCACAACTAAAACACCATACCAGAAAGCAGTGTGTGTAAGCTGTACTGTGATAATATAATATTAATTAATGACATCATCTTCTACAGCTAATTTAATAATAATGTTTTTCTACTACAGCGAAAAATAACTTGATACTTGATCAAAAAATGAGATAATGTAAGTCATCTTTTCAGTCTACCAGTCCAGCAGACGTGTAGTCACACGTTCCTGCTCCTTAAAATTTCCTTCCTTTGATACCTGGGTCTATTATATTCTGTGCCTTGTTTTTACAAATCCTTTCAAATCTTGCCCAGAATAACCAACCATCAAATTAACAATAACAATTAGCCTAGCTTACAACTTACAACAATGCATTACTGACTATATTCAAACTGTCACAGTCAATTAAGCTGTTTTTTAAGAAACAAAAAAAAGGTACATTATGTAACACCGAAAACACCTAAATCTATAATATATGCTGTGACAATAATGTGCTAAATTGACTGATAAAAAAATCTGCAGAGTTTCATTCGGTACCTTTTTTTCTTTTTGCAACTCTCACCGTTTTCAGCTCAGTTTGAGAAAAGCTGCGTAAGTTCACAGGGAAAATTCTATTGTGCAGAAGGCTAATGTACAACATTAGCAACCTTATTAATTATTACATAATGTTGGCGAATATTTTTTTGCATAAGAAAAAATAACCAATCAAAGAGCATCCCTCGGAATCGGGTGTGAAAATCTTTTAGAGTTTTAGAATTTTAAGATTAGAAAATGGCTGATCCTTTTTATGGAGTACAAGACAGACATTTTTTGCGAGAATTATTTAGTAAGTTCTTGACACGACTTTGGACAGGATGATGAAAGCTGATAACATCTAGATAGGTAGTAAGTATAAGACTGTTTCTGCTGAGCTGACAAGCACTCAGCCACAGCACCACAGCCATTCATAAACTCAAGACACGGTGACGACGACGTACTCGTGCACAGAAGAAAATCACTCTTTCCCATGGAAAAATTTCCAGTACCTATTAAAGTTCCTTCACTACCTATTAACGGCTATAAGAGTACGCTTGGTGTACAGTATATATTGTGTATAGTGAACAAACACACATGTATATACCGTATCATCACTTAATTTTTTTCCGTCTTGTTGAAATCAGTCCATCAATACTTTACAGTAGGATAGAGAAGGTTGTTTCTGCCGACAAGTATGGTTCGTACTGTCATTACAGATTCCGAGTTCCTTTTTTTCGGGGTTATCTTGCAACAGTAAATATCAACGTTTTCCGTTACAAAACTTAGCATGAAAATGTATGTAGATAATAATTAGCTTAACAAATTAATGATAGTGTGTATATTTCTATAATAAGTAGTAAATAGTAGTTTAGTTTTTAACGTAGCAGTACTCTAGATATATATGCTTATAATAAGTCATATTCATATTGCCTTTAAAAGTTCATAATCACCATATCGAATCCTTTCCATTTTGACTGTTAACAGTACCACCAAACATCACATTTCTCTTTAAACATTCACATATATATTGACGACATTTCTTTCTTTTTTATATATACGTAATAAACACTGCTCAGGTCTTGACATATCCACACATATTCAAATAATGCACCAGTGTAATAGTTTTTGTCGAGTGCAGAAGAAGATGCTAACTGCACAAACACAAAACGTTTATCACATCATTTTTCTCACAAATCTGTTCCGTTTCATTTCAAAGCAATCACTTTCCGTTCTCTAGCCATATATGTACATTTTCCCAGTAGTAATATAAAAATCATCCGAAAAACTCGTGAATTGGAGCAACCAGAAGAACTGTAAAGCTTTTTAGTTTTTAGTGTATATTCCACTATCAATGTATGAACTGCTTAAATCATATTATGTCTAAGAGTTAGATTCTGATAAGTCTTTATCTCTACAGATATCTGGATGAGAACTATTAAAATGTGTAGAATATTTTCCATATACTCATACCTATCTAGTAATAATATTTTTATGCATATATAATATGTACCTTTCATGTTTTAAGTTATAAGCTTGTTATAACCAACAGAGCCTGGCGTATAATTATTACAGATTTCCCGTTTTCTAAGCATTTTTTATCGAATCTTCTTGCGTACATTTTTTATATGAGACATTTCTTTTCGTCAAAAAAGTTTCTGAACAAACCGGCTTCCCCAACCTACAAATATTGCTAAAAACCTCATTTCCGTTTACTATAACACAGCTATATCACTAAATCAGTTCAGTATTTTCCGAAAATTCGGATAAATTTTACTCATGAAATTTCCATCTCCCCCAATTGCCATTAGTACTGATGTAACTGGAGGCTAAGCATCTTGAATTTGAGTTACTTGTGAGAACGAGCGTGTTGGTTTAGGGCGCTTTTATCCCGGAACCGTTTGCTACACTTTGGACATTGGTACGGTAGCTCACCAGTGTGCGTACGTATATGCTTCACTAGGTAGTCGCGACACCTTCAAAAATCAATGATAATTTTCCCCATTTACATAATTTTGCAAACATTTGTCTCACTTTTACACAATCAAATGTGGTCCTTCACTCACCCAAACTTGCGACCGCATTCATTGCATTGTTGACTCTTGGGGAGATGAACCCTCCGCCGGTGTCGATTTAGTGTAGCTCGCTGAGAGAAACTCTGTCCACAGTCTGCACAACTATAGGGTCGCTCCCCTGTTGTAGATAAGATAACAGCACATGGTTTAGTCAAAAAATGGAATATTATGCAAAAACGATTTTAATTTTCTCAAGACAAAATCATATAAGAGGCAATAAAATGAAGATAAAAAGCAAACCTGTATGGCTCCGCATGTGAATATCCAAAGACTGCTTGTGCATAAAAGATCTGCGGCAAAGATGACATGGGAATTTCTTCTGAGGAGCAGTCGCTGCCCCTGCTGAGCCTGCTGCCACGGCAGCTCCGCCATTGTTGGCATTACCGCTTCCAGTGGCGGTAGGATTATTCGCCACCACTACCTGTACAGGTGGTGGGGGAGGTTGATTAACCAGATTAGTTTGACCACTGTCCATCACAGCTTATTTCCGGATTCTGGAAGACCAAACAAAAACAGATGTTTAATGATGCTGGAAATGGTTGACGCGGAGGAATGGGGAATGGCAAAGTGTAGAACGTCGTAGTAGAGTGCAAATATTTATTTAAAGGAGAATGGGATGTGGATGAAAGGAAATTTGCACTTACCGTTCTCAATGTCTCCCAAAAAAGTGCTTTTGTGTAGGTAAACTTTAAACTGTGAAATGCTTGTAGTGTAATAATTGAGCGTTTGTAGCAACTCAGCTCCGTTTCTCACGTTGTCACTCGTTGTTGTTGTCTGTGTCTTAAATGCTGACGACGAATTGGCAATGATTTTTTTATCCTTACTGAAGTGATGTGAAGTGATATTAGCTATTGCTGCTGGTGAATTCCTTACAGTATCTTTTCAGTCCTTCAATATCAGTCCTTTCAGTAAACTATGTAAATCCTAAGAGTAGTATAATAGTTCCCTAACAGGCTAAGAGGTTTTCTAAAGAGTAACGCCAAGTATATATCAAAAAACGCAACTGTCAGAGTTCCTAAGAGCCAGCTCCATTAAAACCAGATCATTTCATATCACAAAATAATTAAAAAACGATACTTTCTGTTCTCTGCTCTTCCCGTGTTTGCAAAAAATTGAAAGAAAGGGGGATTTAATGATTTTTATAGTCTAATATTGCTTTCTGGGTAAACGCCTTTCTGAGATCCTCCTGTTCTTAACAGTCAATGTAAAACTTTCCATTTTTTCTCTTTCTTTTTCTATATTCTTTCTCTGTATTCAACTCTTCTCTTGTCGGTGTGTTCGGCCGATTTCAAACCCAGACATGGGAGGAAACTCGGGAGATCTGTCTGAAGTGGCACACGACGCCGGGCAGGATTGCTGCTGCTGGAAGGAAGGGATCAATACTATAGTGTCTATGCATGCATATATGCACTTGGAGACAGGGAAAAGAAAAAAGGAGCAGCGAGACAGCAGGCACACGGATGGGCCCAGAGACCCGGAGAAAAACGATGAGAAATTTTCCTCACACCACTATTAATTTTTAGCTTTGTTTAACATGGCTGGCTGTCTCCTCTCACTCTTTCCACTTTCTGGACTTATTGTCGCGCTTCTTGTGTGTTGAGTTGTCCTCTGAAAAAACGTATCAATCAATTTAGATGTGGTTGAAGCCGTTGCGGAGTTGCAAGTAGCAGTCGTATATATAGCGGTATATTGTAGTAGCGGCAGCGGAGGAGAAGTAGTTATCGTCTTGAAGCTTTAATTATGTGTCGTAATCCCTACAATTAAATGAGTTATCAATTATTAGCAAACCGATAAAAATCCTCGATTTAGGATGAAGTGTTGATGAAAGTGTACCCTACACTAGACTTTTGGAGGATATATTATTGCTATCGCTTTTCTGGGTTTCTATTTTATGGAATTCGGGAGGATTCAGCCCCGGATTCGAAAGGAAGGCCTCTACCCGCGTCCGTACTCTTTCTTAAGAGTATAGACTACAAAGAAAGATACACATCAAAGGATATTTATGTATGTATTTTTATTATTATATGCATTACCTGTGTGCAGTGCTGCTGCGTTTATACGAGTCTATATGGATAAAAAACTTTTATGGATGCATGTTGTTGGGTATATAGGAGCGTATATTTCTTTCGTCCAAAAAGTGCATTATATCCATCCAACAGTCAGCCGTCTAGCAACGGGAACGACGAGTCGGCTGCTACTACTTTAATACTTTCGTGCTCCTATATATATACTAAAGTTGTACTAACAACGTCCAACCAACAAACTTGAGCGAAATCAGTTAGAGACGACGAGTAAGAGAGTGGTGGAAAGTACCACGTAAAAGTACATTTCGAGTGAGCGTTGCGTTGTGCAAAAACACAACCACACCAACATACACGGTATTTTGATGCACTCTCTCCTGATGCACTATTCGTGTTCACAATTCAAGAAGTGGGAAAATAAGCTTAAAGAGAAGAGTGGTAAGTTGTAAGTAGCAGCACACGAAAGGAGAGAAGAGACAAGCTACACGAGTGGTGGTGTGTGGTGGTAGCGCAGTTGTTACTGCTTATACTTACTTTTGCGAAAAATAGTTGCAACTCGGAACAGGACTTCTCCTTACACAAGTAACTATAATATGTAGAGCCAAACACACATGCATATTTTTGCAAGACACACACAAAATACAGAAGAGGCAGGCAGAAAATGTGTTAGAAAAAGACGAGCCAAGGATACAACAAATCCTTGATAGGACAGGAATAGGACGAAAAGAGAGCAAAATTCTCAAGTTAGTCCATTGCCTTCAATATTAGCAACTCTTTCGCTAGGAATCAGAATCACTAACTTGATACTTACCAACATGCAGACATGCATTGTGCATATCTTGTAGCACCACTGCATCCATAACCATAACCTCAGTCGCTCTCGCTCACTGTGTGAACAACGTTTCGAGGGGGAACTGCATATTATTACATTATGCCCTCTCGTCTTCTTTTTTCGCTATATCACAAAAAAAACTACCATAACACGACACGGCTTGACTACGCTGTGCCTAGTGCCTACTTATTATCATCATCATGATGTCTGATTGAGAAATGTTTGCCAGACTAGAAGAGAACGCTGCTTCACATTTCGCTCGACTCTTCTTTCATATTGCAGATTGTAGACTAGACCAGAACAGACTCTCTAAACTGAACTAGGTATACACCAAAAACCGTCAATAATTATAAAGGAACAAGACATGGAGATGGAGTACACTTGGTCCAAGTTCTTGTGTGCATGCACTTTATAATACTCTTTCCCCTTCTTCTGCTAGACGCTCTCACTTCTCCGTCGCTGCACAATGCACAAGATATAAAATGTGCAGTTTGTGTGTGTATTTGCACAAAAGTTTAGGTTGCCATCTGCATGTTGCATAAGACCATGACCGTATCATCATAACATTAATCCTTTTCTGGGAGAGTGAGTGACTGAGAGATCTCAAAGACCCAGCGATGAGTTAGACGAAGAGACGAAGAGAGAGAGAGACAGAGACGGAGGAATGTTTTATGCACTTTTATAAAGTTGTTGCATGCTTGCATCCACGTAGACATGAAGATTAACTAAAGCAGATATGGATATACAATCCACATTATCCCACATTACATAATATATTATATGCTCTACATGGTTTATACATCACCAAACGTCCTCCTTATGCTTATTATGTGTATCATTTTAAATATATCTGTTTTGCTCGTTCGTTACGTTCTGTGTTCTTGCAGAATGGCCAGTTTGATACTCATCATCATATCAAAATCAAAAAATACAGATTGAAATAATGCAATGATGAGAGAAAAGTGGCATAACCACCGCCAACTGCTCATCCTATCACGACTTGTAAACCTTTCTTAGTGGCTGTATTGCCTGCGCTTTGCTGCCATTGGTTAGCTTAATATGTAAGTTGCAACGAGAGCATGCAGTCGTAGAGTGCATAATTGTAAGAGGAAAAAAAGTATTTATCTCTACATTTTTTTAAGATATTATTTTATATCGCACATCTTCTTCCTTCTTGTACTTTTATTGACGTTCGTTGCCTCGCCTGCGTCCCTAAAGCAAAATGCAACGATGTGCAGTAGAACTGCAGAGTGGAGTGCATTGAAAATTACACAGAATGTGCAACTGCACCTCCTATTAAAAATAAGGTACTTTTTGTCCGAAGGACAACCATGATATATAACGCTTTTCCTTGAAGAAGTAGAATATTATACAATGTCGTTCCTCGCTCGTTGCATATAAGCTCTGATTAAATCAAATTCGCTCAAGAAGAGTCGAGGTGGTGGAGAAGTTTCCGATAGTAGTTCTCAATGTCATTTCCCGTATGCAAGTCAATATACATATATATTTGAGAATGCATAACTGCAATAAAGACAGAGTCTAAGTCTAGTCGAAAAAGGAGTAGTTTGGTTATAAGCTTTTTTTGCTAAATAAAATATAAAGCGCTGAAAAGCAAAGTTGGTTATTGGGAGAAAGAAAGCACTTCTTGAAAGCTCAAAGCTAAAAAGCTTTGAGCGTATGCACACGTACACACAAAAAGCAGCCCATTTTTACACATATATGAGCTTCGAGAGCATCTTAAACACACGTATTATCTACATCGTTCGGATCTTCACATCCGTTCATCAATAAAACTTGTATATATGAAATTGATGGTGAGGGAAAATTGTAGAAACGAGAATGTAAAATGCAACAGATGCAAGATGGAATATAGAATACACAATCAATGATGCAACTTGAATATTCAATATAATTATTATTCCAAAAAAATCTTTAATACGACTCGGAGTTGAAGACTTAACACGATATTCTAGATTTAGATAGGTAATAATATAATGTATACTTGAGTACATATTACTTTTAGTACAGATTTCATGTAAATTATGCTGTTTTTATGGGCCTTTCTCACCTTTTGACCTTTAAGTATTGAATGCATATATATAGTTTTTACAATTAATATTCCAATTGCTCTTTTCCTATTTTACGCTACTAACTAACCTATCATAATATTCTACAGTATCAAGTAAAATCCAACGTGATTTATATCGCTTGCGTAATATTTGTACGTTCACAAATGTTTACTTTGATAGCGAATAGCGAAATCCTACGTGTCATATGAGTACTACCGAGTACCGAACTCTTGACAGCATATGAATACCTAGTACGTTTTCTCTACAAAGTAAAAGTATTTTTCCTCCTACTCTATACAAGTTAAAACTAATTGTCCTGCGATAATGAGTCATAGTCTTGGGGTCAGCGTTATTGATATAAAAAATCTTAGGCGTTGTGAGTTTTATAATGCAAATGAATTTTAATTCCATGTATCCGTTCCTGCTACCCTAGAAAAGAAAACACTATGTAGGTTCTTGCAACGGAAGTTATCTCATTTAGCATCTTTAAAAGAACGCAAGTATGGGGCAACAGGTCATTCTAAAAAAAGGTTGATAATTGGGATTACTATTTTAGCGTGCCTTGCATACCATGACTATTCATTTCACTCATTGGAGCAACTCATGGGAATTTAAGTTATGAAATACTAAAAAAAGACGAGGGGAATGAGGAAAATCCTAAATGCAATTTATCATGTAAAATAAGAAACTATAAATTAGCTTTCGTATTGCTTTCTTTTCGGATGGTATTCTGGTTCTAACAATTTCAATGGAAAAACCCTGGAGCTCAGAACTTTACACGGAATTAACGACGAGCGAACGGATCTTGAAATTATCTATAATTATGATTCACGTTGTTCGTTCCAGTTCCATGTGCAAAGCACTCAATAAAACCAGATTCTAGTTTCGCTTTAAAAAATTCTTTTAAACTGTCTTCGCATGGACGAACATAAGTGCTATTGGTTTCAATGAACTATCACTATCCCTATAATTAAAATGAGTGCTTACAATGTTTTCAACGAAACATAACACACCCCACTCCTCAATAATTACACACTGACGAGTTGAGTAGGGGGATTTTACAACCTATCGACATGGTTAAATAGTCTATAAATATGAATAAGAATTATATTAGCCCAATAAATATGATCTTCGTACGGAAGCACTATAAAGCATTGCCATGATGTGTTGGTCAATTTAGACCTCTAATTATTATTCTCGAATGCAGTATGGATAATTCTATGAATTTGTTGAGTAACACGATTGTAACTTATTGTATCAATAATAAAAACGAATAATAACACACCTAACTACCACTTGTATAAATATAAATAATATTATTTAAAATCATCACAGTTCATTTCGATTCTACCTGAAAGCGGTCAGTACTCCAAATTGGGATCTGACTGAATCTTCTTAAAAAATCCACAGTATGAAACTGAATGACAATGAATAATTACCTCCTTTATGATCCGCTCTTATTCGTATTACGATGTTGCAAGATCTTCTTTGGTTACATGAATGTACTTTCAACTTCATTTACGTATGACGTAAGGTTAAAGTTGTCCTTAACTAGCAGTTGTATTTTCCTGAAACACCCATAAATTATACGTTAGTAGAAGTTAAAGTGCTGAATTGAAATAGTGGAAACTTTGAAACATTTATTGGGATAGGAGTATACCTGTATATGACATTTCGCAGGTTCCTGAATGTCTTTATTACTATTCATGGCTATTACAACTTCTTCCCCGATCATTTCTGGATGCTTTACGATATGAATATTTGTACTTGAATCTAAACACAAACAAAAAGTTCAAAAAGTTGTTAAAATATACAGACTGCAGAAACTAATCTACTCTGGAAACTTCATAATTTAGTAGTTTAGTCTTTTAGTAATTTAGTAGCTTACCTCCATCCAAAACCATTCCTGGTACTTTTACAGGTGAACCGACTGTCTGAAATACCATAGGAAGAGGACTGGATTGTGGCCGATTTGGAGACTCCTTCGTGATCGAACTTACAACAGACTTAACAGCAGAAAACACAGGAACTCCTGACGACACAGGCACAGTAAACGTAAGTTTCTTTGTAGGAGACCGACTTAGGGAGAGTGCTCTGGAGATTGCGTCAGTAGCTATTTTTGCTTCCCCCATAGGACTTAACGAAACCGTCTTAACAATACCATGCCTATTACTTTCGAATTCAGGAGACTCAAGGTTATTTAAACTAATTTCATTCTCTGATGCAGTATCCGTTGAGCTTCCACTTGCACACGATGCATTATGCGAAGATTCCTGAGTTGTCACCAAAACTTCTACATCTGAGGTGGATATAGTTTCGTTTGAATATAGGTACTGCTGACTTTCTATTTCTTCCACAGGAATAACCTCAGTGGTGACTTCTTCTTCGTAAACAACCTCCTCAAAATTTCCTTGTTCCATCTGCATCAACTCAGCCTCTATTTGAGCATATTGAGCATCTTGTCGTTGAACAGGGGAGGTCGATTCACTTATCGGTATAATTACTTTTCCTGTACGCAAAAAAACAAGAAGATGAAAATATGTAAAACTCGAACAATCTACGGCTTTCAATTCGACACTTTTTAAAGCTCGAGAGTAAATTTCCAAATAAGTAGAGTATTATAAGAAAGGTCAAACATACCAATAATAGTATTCTGCTGAACTCCAGAGTTGTCAACAGTCGTATGTATCAGCGAGGGGATTTCAGTTATTATTGGGACAGTCTCCGTGACCGGTGTAACTAATCTTTCTATATTATTGGATTGCATTATCTGGTCATTATCTGAGCCATGCATTACTTGCTCTATTGTTTGCAGGGAAGGGGTGAAGGTAGAAACTACAGTTGAAGGAGTATTCTTTCTAGGGTTTGAGTTTGACTGCATGTTTAGCACTGAAAGGTCCCCGGGTGCTGAAAAAAGTATAATCGTTAAATTTGGCGTTACAAGCTAAGCTAAATAATACAAAGTTTAATTAAAAATAATTACTACAATACCGTTAAGTATTCTGGCAGTTTGTAAAAATGGAGGAACTTGTCCAGTGCTAACAAGATTTTTCTGCATATCTAGTATCATTACATTTCCCTGCAAAAGTAAAATATAGAGCTTTATCAATTAAGGTTAAAATTTAATTAGCCCAACAGGCGTAGGTTCTACATTTGGTTTTATACCAAACTCATGACACACAAGCATTCAAATGGTTACTGACCTGTCGGGGTAACTGTGTTCGTCTAAGAATAACAGCCCTTGGTGGAGTTTTAAGAGGGATCTGAGAATAATTTTATTGTACGCGTATTTTATATACTGTTTATTGCAAATGATTACAGTATATACACGCGTGTAAAAACCTACCAATATTTAATTTCTTTAATACTTACAACATTGCTTGACACTGTTGCTCCACCACTAACGGATGGCCCGTTGGCTTTCTGCACAAATATGATGTTGGTACCTGCACCTGTTCTATTCACATGCCCGATAGGCATTGCAGCAGTGCTAATATTAAGACCTGGCGAATTAGAACCGGGAAAGCTTTGGAACGGTATGGAGGATGGTGTTACAGAGGATATAGCTGAAATGGGTATTGGTGAGTTGGAAATTTGTACCGCTTGGGCTGCCGAGACAGGATTTGAAGTCACTGTGTTTTGGGCACATGATATTGTAACGGGGGCTGCGTTTATGGGAAGTATATTGTTACTAACACTATTGCCTATACTTGAACTAACAGTTGGAAGGAATGTTCTTTGATGAACTTTAGAATTTGCTAATATATGGGGTTGTGCTTTCCTCTGCTGTTGTAGTATTCCAGGCGCAGTGCCTCTCGCACCAGCAATTAGAGCAGAAGAATTCGAAAACATACTACAACCCCCTCCAGACGTTATGCCTGGTCTACGATTGTTGGAAGACGCGGCAAGACTTGATGCAGTAGCTGACGTTGGTAAATGTAAGTTTAAACTGTCAACCACGCTAATCGGTTTGTGACGCTTCTTGCTAGCCGTATTTAGAGACGTACTAAACACCGGGACTGGTAAAGGAACTTTAGATACGTTGGGAGGATTTACGTTAGGGTTAACTATAATGGGGCTTTTAATTCTCTGCTTTTTATGAGGCGGTGCTTGCTCAGGAGACTTTGATGTAGTTTGGATTGGTGAATGGCTCGTAACATCGCTCCCATGATTTTTCGATGATGAGATAACGTCCACAGAAAACGGAGCAATCCCACTTTCCCCAAAATTAAGATGGACATTGCTGTTTACTTTGTTTTCATCGCAGATGATTTGATTTTGAAGGCTTAATCTAGCATCTTGTATTTCCCAAGGTTTTGGACCTCTTGAGGGTGGCAGTGGTCGTTTGAATACTCCATCCGTTACTTGCTCTAAATCCTCGTGATTAAAATTTACAGATATGGAATCCGCATACGCTCCGCACTCATCGATAGACCTGTATTCCTTATACATTCGAGTTTCACTAAGTCGTTCAGAGTCCTGACTGTCTAAATTATGTCTTTTATCTTCTTTAAAACGACGCTTAGCAGAGCTTTGGCAATCCAGATCCATTGAAATTTCATCATAGTCAATTTTTTCATTTAGTTTACTCTTTCGTCTACTTCCTGAGGTGGGGATAGAATTTTTCATTTTAGAGGCTTTTTGATTAGGAGTTCTTGATCGGACTTTGCCTGCTTTACCTTTTGGTGGAGTTGCAACAAAGTTATTTTTTCTTCTATCAAGACCAGCGCGACCTCTAAAGCTCCGTCCTCTCCCTCTGCCAAGAACACTAGTTCTTATAACTTCACTAAAAACTGGTGACATTACTCTTGAACTTTCTTCTAACGCTGGCAATGGACCGTTTTCATCTTCATCTGCACTTGAGGTCTCTTCCGAAGATTCCTTAGCGCGTTTACTCTCTGAACGACGTTGTATTCTAATTTTAGGATGTGCATTGTTAGTAGGCTTTTGAATTTTAACCATACGCTTCGGTTTAGTAGTCACTTTTTTAGCTGTCGAAGTCACTGAACTGTCAGATAAAGGAAGTGTATTGGTATCTTCAATTTTTCTTTTTACGCATCGACCTTTCAATGGATTTGCCACTTTGTTTTCGTTTTTCAAAACCCCAGATGATTTTGTTGGAGTATTAGGAGCTTCAGTTATATCTGGGGATCTTGCAGGACTTGGCTTTTTAGCTTGATTCTTGAGCTTTTTCTTCATTTGAAGTTCAATTTCTTCGATTTCCTCCTCATTACCTGTGCCCAAGTCTACTGCTATCGAAATCGGCCTTTGCGTTTCAGGCTGCCAGCCATTACAGATGGAGTGCTTCTTTAGTAAACTTTCAACAACTTCCAATTCCGTGTCTGAATCTACATCATCCGATTCTTCGTCTAAACTGACCTCTTCTTTTGGCTTCCCTAATGACACTGTGTCACCACGAATAACCACACTACTTGGAGAACGAAATAAACTGAAGTTACTCTTTGCAGCCAATGGCACATAGACTCTCTGTGCATGGCAAGCCCACTCTTCCGTGAAGTGATAACCGTTGATTCTGGAAATAGTAATAAATGTGTGATTAATGGACATGCTCTTTAAACAATAATTATAGGTTTTTATACTTACTTTTCAGATACAAGACTTAATTTTTCATCGTAAGCTATGATTCGAATTTCCGCTTTATGTCTCTCTTCTGGGACGTGGAAAAGATCACGCAATGTCTTGATTAAAGCCTCCTTCTCTGCGTTTGGCTTCCCAGAAGCCCTTAATGCCTCCAAAACCCCGGAATATGCTTTTAGCTCTACAGAAATAGGAATAACGTACAAAATGAATTAGATGAAATTTAAAAAAAAAAATACATTTATGTTAAATCCAATGTTCATGTAGATAGTTTTAACTGAAGATGTTACTGTCGTAGACTTACGCAATGCTCTTAATTCCCTCAGGTAATGCTGCTTTTCCACCCTACTCTGTGCCGCCACCACTAACGACGAACTTAAATCTACTTTTTTCTCTTCCTCCATTTTCCCCAAAAACCGTAAGCATTGAGCTCCCACGGACAACGTAAACTTGGCTAATTTGGTATTTGACTGGAATCTTACATGATTGATGTAAACTAGTAAAAACGGCGTTTACTAACTAACAATGTTATTTGGCTCCATACGCTGAGGTAGCATGGTTGGTATCGAACAACGTGTTTCCGTTATGCACATAGTCACCGCAGTAGGTAAAGTTTTAAATTGAAAATAATAAATATAGAATACAGCACATTCACAAACAAATATTATCAATTATATAGCTCAACATTTATATCGTGCATTAATTTCTTTTGTTGCGTGTACTGCAAAATTGTGTTCATTTGTGATTTTAATAATCTGAAATCCTCTAATAAATATTGAAGATGAGGGGGATCACAGTGGAGCTCGTAATTTGTTGCTCAGTAAATGATTAAAGCGGGGAGGAGTGCAATTTGCCACATTCCAAGCTCTAAAATTGGAGGACCAGGATAGAAAAATTATACAATTTAAGTATCTGCGTGCCAATGCATCTTGCTTCTACACACACAACATTAATTTCACGATGCACGTCCGATGTCTGGCATTATACAGGTGACAGGAGAATCGTAAAAGGATGCGGATGTGAAGCGTGTTTAAAAATGTTCAGTAGTTGGTAGTTTTCCACAATTTCCGCAAACCCCAATCCCGATTTCATCCCTGTAAGAGTTTTTACGAAAAATATAAAGCACAATTGACAATGCTCAATGCACACAAAAATTTCAATTCAGAGAATTTTAAAATCATCCAAGGCTCCATATTTTTTCATTAACTTTTGCAACTCAACTCTTTCCGTTGATACGCTTGCCACTAGAAAAGCGTAACTGCTCAACTTTTGAGGACTCACTTGCGCCACACATTCTACAACAATCACATCCCCTGATCTAATTTTAATGAGATGATATCAAAAGTGTCAATAAAATTCGCCACGCTTGTGTTGACAAAAAATTTTCTCACTAGCGAACTTTTATTTCACCTTCGGGTTTGCTGGCTCTTGTGTTGTTAGTGTATTTACATGGAGCAAGAAAAGCATTGGGATATTTTTGTTGTTGACCAAATAACAAGCAAAACTTTTGGGTAGGAATTTTACTCTGTTTTACAGCTCTATAGCTTTGAGTGTCGTAATTAGCGGGGTTGTAGTCGCTCCTGTTATACATTGTCGCAAGCCACCCCTTCTGCTTATTTGTTGAGTGCGCGTAACTCTAATTTCTTAGCCTGTACTTTAGCTAGGTCTTGTTTTCCGATTTGCTCTATGACTTGCCAAATATATACGCTTCTTTTATCCTCTACAAAAAGGGACAGCTCAATCAAGTGTGTAGATTGGCATTTAGGGATGGGATTGTGTGACTTTGTTGGACTTTGTGTCTTATGCATATTGCATAAGTATATGCTCATTTGTTTTGTTGTTGTTGTCTTTGCATTTATATCATGCATAGCATTCTGTATAATGAACTGTATATAGGGCATTGGATATTTGTGGAATCGAAAGAACCTGGCAGGATTACTGATTTCCTTTAATCAGCACAGTCAGTACTTAAACAGAAGTAGGATAAATGCAAGTTATTTATATACAGTTAGAAAATATGTTATGTAATATGTAGCTTGAGAAGCAGCAAAGATTCTAAGCATTTTATCCCTTCGAATTGGGCATAAGAAAGAAAGTACTTTAGTTTTTTCATTGTAGGAATACTAGGAATGCGGTCTTGTTGACTGATATGGAAATGCAGTGATTTAATGATGAAAGTAAATCGTCGCCCTAGTCCTAAGCTTGAAAATGAACAAATGAACACTTCTATTGTGAGATTTGTTGTGATGAGCCAGACAAGGGAAAACTTTTGGCAGAATTTAGGTAAATCATGACGTTGGACGACATTGTTCAAGTGGACATTTCGGTGCGGGAAAACCGCAAGGTAAAATGGACACCGCATCGGGCGTAGGTATATTCAACTATATAAAAAGTGTGTTTATATGCATAATCAATTATCTAATAGAAGACGTTCATCATGGGATGATAACTGATAACTACGACACTACAACGGCACAGGTGTACAAAAACAGTTTATGTAAGGTGTAACCCCCCACATGTAATAATACCATTTCATCGTGGGATGATAACTGATAACTACGACACTACAACGGCACAGGTGTACAAAAACAGTTTATGTAAGGTGTAACCCCCCACATGTAATAATACCACTATATAATCTATAGGTATTATAGTTTATTAATATCATTTCATGTACAAGGGGGTAGGAGATTTCGCTCCTTATCGAGAAAGCTACATTGTATAATTTTTATCAAATGAAATAATATTTATTGTACGCATAACACCTCAATTTTGACAGAACAATCGAAATTGCACTACTTTACTATAATGCACTTATACAATTATCTCCAATTTTATGGGTCATATGGGTCGAGGAATACGACATTGCTATATATTCGAGACAACGAGACAAGACTGATAAGCTTTATGATGCGAATCAGGGCGCTGCATTTATCTTGGTACATTAAGTATGTGTTTCCCATTCGGGTCCTTAGTCAGCTTTTTTATTCGCCGTACTTTGAATTCTTCCTCATCATTGCTCGTTTTCTTGTTGGTGGTGAAAGTTTCCAAACCTTTCCAGATCTTCGTATACAATACGTTTCTCTTATACATTCGACAGTAGTAGGTATTTTTAAAAGGATTTGACATTATTAAGAGATCATCCTTTTAGCACCGAACTTAATGTTGTGCGCTTGTAAAAATCATGGTTTGATTACCAATGTTGGTTAATTTGTTTAGATTCCCAAATCAACCATGGCTAAAATTTTCTCGGTCCTGTCAGCGCTTTTACTAATCATTTTAATAAATGGTTCAGTAATCGCCCAACACCTTCAACCACGACACGACATGCAGTTGGGCGACACGGGTTGTAAAGATGCTGGGGTTGGACATCAGTGTGAGGCAGCAAAAAATCTTATCTGTTTCTTGGACATTTGCATGTGTAAGCCAGGCTACACACTTGAAATTAAAAGTGACGTAGGTACATGCAAAGCAGCGGATGGATCTACGGGTGCTGCAGGTATATTCCGGGAATCTTTTCCAATTATAATTACCCTTTCTATAGCCGTTCTATTAAAAATGGGAGTAATGTGAAGCCCTTAGTTAGTTGGATGGAACTGTATCATTGGAAAGCTGTCCGAATTTCTAAATGCAAATTTGAAAGATTTTGAAGAAATAAAAGTTTCCATGATTTGATACACGATGTGATGAGAATTAAAATTATAATACAGTTTAATTGAAATATGTTATTTGTTGTTTATTTTATTTTAGAACAAATGAGCTTACAGCATAACGTACGTACGTAACGTATTTATACTTCATCTTTACTTTTACAATTATATAAATATTTTTATCTGTGGCTCTTTGCTAACAGCTCTGCTTCCTTAACTTCCCTCATGTTCACATTCATGATCTTATCAGTCTACATTTTTTAAGTGTTTTCTGTATGATGTCTTTCATGGCCTTTCTATAGGCTGGGACAGCAAATGCATATATGAAAGGATTAAGGCAACTATTAAAGTACCTGATCCACCCAAAAGCATTAAATACACGACCGTCAATTGATCCAGGTTTAAAGGCCATTACCATGTAGAGTGTGAAGAAGGGGACATAGGATATCAGAAGAATGCCAACCAACATGCTTAATCTCTTTGCTAAATTGATTTGCTTTCTACTCTGCACATTTCTGACCAAATTCCATTTCGCGGTTGATGCAGCAGATGCTCCAGAAACCGCACTTCCTTTCTTTTCATCGTTGAGGTCAACCTGATCCAAATCTTCAGAGCTGTTACGCGGACTTGACGAACTGAATGAAGTCTCGGCAGTTGATCCATCACTTTCAGGTACGATGGAGAGCGAGAGACCATTTGAAAATCGTTTGTTATTCGGAGCTGATACTTTAAGCTTTGGAGGAACCGGAGAAGAATTATTCTTCAAAAACTTTAGGTGTCGAGTTGCAATAACGAAAATTCTCCAGTACAGTATTATCATAACGATCGCTGGCACATACAAGATCCCAACTACTGCAAGAATCACATGACCAATTTGCTGGTTAATTTCGCAAGTGAGTGGCGCCCCTGATTTTGGTTGTGGCCAAATATACAAAGAACAGAGAGCAAGTAATCCTGCAAGCACCCAGACACAAAGGATGAGTCCCCATAATCTTCTGCTTGTCATGATTTCCCTGTGGTTAAGTGGATACCGGACACCAATATAGCGTTCAATGCATACAGCGCACGTGGACAAAATCGATGCGGCACATAGCCAAAAGTGAGTTACTGTCCAGAATTCGCAGTAAAAGTCTCCAAAGTACCATCTTCCTGTCACTTGCAGCGTTGCCAAAAACGGAAGAACAAAAATCCCCACTAGAAAGTCGGCAATGGCAAGGTTCGCAATGATAAAATGTGTTGGAAGTTTTAGCGTGTGAGATCGTGTGACTGCAGAGTAAAGAACTAGAAAATTCCCAAGGATTGTCCCAATCACAATCAGTCCCAACGGAATCACCAACAGACTTTCCTTCCATGTCCAGATTAACGGTGGAAGAGATTGGTCCGAATCGCTTTCCACTGATTCGAGAGGTAGATTGGTTTTATCTTCGTCGTTAATGTCAAAGTATGTAAGGACACCCATTTTTAAATATTTGCAAACTTAATTGTGGATAAGTCTTAAATTAGTAGCAGGAATCTCCTATCGCTTCAAATGTCCTATGAATGGAAAATACAAAATGTTCGCGTTAAATAAATAGATCACAATTATCAGCAACAGAGCTTAAAAAAGTATTTTAACCAGCTTCCTGAGGTTTATTTGTAGAGACTGTTACGATTAGATATTAATTTCGAGTTTTTTCACGGAAGAAACAGCGAAAGAATGTATTTATACGTCACTGGTGTAGGTATCCACCATTTCTGGTTTTGACTCATTGCCACTACTATAGGAAGTTGTTGGAATTTTCGCTGAAAACCACATACTCGGATGTAGTAACTGAGATTTGAGAATGAGAACTGAAAGATAATTTTAGTTCAATACTATGCTACTTCTTTACGTGTTGCATTGTTTTTATAGCTCACGCACAATCT